>JAOBYK010436122.1:0-14659 GCA_025434845.1 Phenganax subtilis | reverse complement strand
CCTAAAGACCTCGAAACCAGGCAAACACTGGGGTCGTCAAAACTTCAAGGCATACCCTTCTGATCCACGCCGATGCATTGTCAATTGCCTAAACCAGCATCTAACCATAAAAGCGCCTCTTCGAAAACATTCAGCCCAGCTACTTTTGAGCTGTCAAACACCTCATCACTCCGTTTCTTGTGATACTATTGCACGATGGCTACGTAATGCCTTAAAGAATGCAGGTGTTGATACTGATGTTTTATGGTGCTCATAGTACGAGAGCTGCTTCAACGCCTGCAGCTAAATCAATGAACATTCCTATTCAAACAATAATAAATGCAGCTGGCAGAACAAATGAACAAATATTTCGGAAATTTTATGATAAACTTGTGGAAACAAGTGGCTTGGGTGAAAATCTTAGAACAGCTTTTAATAATAGTAAGACTTAAAATATTATATGTTGTGTTTGGAAATAGTGGCATTGTATATCATCTGCTGAACTGTTCATATCCACATTGCTTTAAAGTCTCGCGTGGCTGCCTAGTGACGTAACAGTGACGAAATAGAATTTAAAAATTAAACGAGACTTACCTGAAGTCGAGGTTTGATTGTGATTCTATGAGTCACTGTGAAGGCACTAGGAAGTCACGCCCACCCAACATTTTTCTGCTAGACATAATACCCACCCAAAGTTGGGAATTAAGCTATTCACAGTTGGTTTTAAAAAAACTGGTTGCTCGATTTCGCGCGCTCGATTCGTTTTATCCATTACAAGCCAGCGTGTGTGCAATTGGCTATACATTACGTGCCTAACACCAGCGTAACATCCCGTAATAAAGGGTAGGGTTAGTGCAGTAATTCTTGGCACATTTGCTGTATTTTCTTCACTTTTTCAGTGGTCAGTGATACTTGCATTAGCAATGAATTAAGTACAAACCCCAGATATTTAATTGTTTGAGAGGGTTAGGACATTACACACTCTTGACGGTCTTTACGGCAAGAAAGAAACGTTTCAAATCTTTTCTCAGTAAAAGAACTCAAACTGCCTTTCGTTCCCGAATAATAGATCAAACATGAACGAATTTTCTAATCCGAAGAATTAGCTTTTCTTGAAGACATAGTTTTACATATTTTTTTGTTTTCGGCGAGAAAATGGGTGATGTTCACTGGTGATATTTGCGCAAAAGGAATGAGCCGAGTACGTTTTTGTTGAAAAACATCTCTCAAAAGGCGTTTTTGCTTCAAATTCACGATGGCGGCTGCAAAAAATGTTGGCAATATTTTGAAACTTTAAAGACAGATTTCTCAAGAACTGGCAAGTATTTCGCTTGGGAACTTTTTTTTCAAATACAATTTAGCTTAAGCTTTGTATTTTTATCTTTTTTTCTTATTCCCCAGAGGGTTGCCACGAAACGCAACAATTTTCGATCACGGCCCACGGCCTAGTTATTTAGTTCTACTTCTTGGATGTCCTTGGTGATTCTCGAAGAATCGCTTAGGATTATGGTTAGAGCATATTTTATCTTAAGATTACGAAGCGCTTGATCCATGTCAAAAAAGTGGGAAACTAAGGTTATTTTTGTTTTTTCGTTGATGAGTCCTGGAAGACAAGCAAAAGAAGGAGGATAATTGGAACTCACGTTCACGGGAGCTCTCCAGCCGCTCACGGGATTCTTATAATAAAACCTAAAAAGGAACCTATTCGTGATTTCGAGGTCGTTTAGAGCTTGCTTGGTAGCTGCTATTTTCTTATCCTGATCTTCCGAGTGGTTCTTAAGCTTTTCGAGATCTTGTTTATTTTTCTTACCTCGACTCTTATTTATGTTTATCTGATTCTCAAAAACTTTACTAGATTCTTTTAACTTTTTACTTGTTTTCTCGAGATCATCGATGAGAAAAGCTTCATACCCAAAAAACAATGCCATTTTATTTTATGAGAAAGTTTTTTAATAAATGAGAAAACTTACCGTCGATTTGAAAAATCAAGATTACCAAGAAATTCTCTTAGATAGGAATATCGAGATTTTTCCTGGAGACAAGCTCATCCTCGGAAACGCGTTCGTCTACTGGGAACTCGAAAACATCATCAAGGATAAAAACGATGAGATCCTAAAAGGAATATCGTCGGAAAAGTTCGAACCAGGATTTTGGAGCTTTTCTCAGTTTAAGGAGGAATTCTTGCAACACAATCTCGAGCTCGAGAAAATAGTTTCTTCGAGCAAGTGTAAGATAACGAATAAGAGTAATAATAATATCAACCTAAAAAGTCTCGGACGAGTTTTAAGATTTAAAAAAGACCAAGTGATTTCCTCGGGCAGTTCTAAGGGGTTTGATCAAAAAGTTGATATTTATCTAGGACTAAGTTATGTTAGGATCCATTGTGATCTCGTAGAGCGCTCGAAAAATGTTGATACCCAGGGAGAACTAAGCTCCGTGGTGACGTCTCTTCCCATCACGAGCACGCAAACCTTAAATGGATCCGTGAGTTTTTTCGAAAACGTCAAGAGTGAGTTAGAACTAAGAGAAGGCGTCTATAACAAGCTCGGTTTTTGGGTAGACGCGAACAAAAGCTCAAATGATCACTTAGCAACTTTTCTTGGAGAGATCTTGTTGGAGATTTATGTGTGAAAAGCCGTCAGGCGAATACGTTATAATAAAAAACGATCATGGATTACGAAAAGCCGCTAGGTGGCCATGAAAAAGAAATGATCTTAAGAGACTTTTTTTACGATCCAAGAAAAGGCTTCAGGTCGGCAGAAGACCTCCATAAAAAGCTAAAAGAAGTTGGTCACGAGATTTCCTTAGGCTTTATCAGGACATGGTTACGAACACAAAAGACTTTTACTACTCATAAGAAGGCCGTAAGAAAGTTTATGTTTTCCAAGACTTACGTGAGTAACTTGGGGCAACAGTTACAACTCGATCTCGTGGACATGAGTTTTCCTACGAGCAGAATAAGCCTTTCAAGTGGATCATCACGGGCGTGGAGATCCTGAGTAGATTTGGATTGGCCTTAGGAATAAGATCAAAACAAGCAAAAGACGTCTCGAAAGGACTAGGCGTAATCTTGGAGGAGTTTTTCGAGCGTTTTGGAAAATATCCAAAAGTAATACAGTTCGATGACGCGAACGAGTTCCATAATAAGTTAGTGTATAATCTCTTAGAAGAAAAGAACGTAGACTTTTCTCGACAGAACAAGCCCCAAAAATAGGAAGAGAAGCTTATTTTCCGTCGAGTTACGTCAAAGAAAAATATCCAGGAAAAGATTTTATCCCAAAAAAAGATTACGAACGAAGGGGAAAGAAAGCAGCCATTGTGGAAAGATTCAATCGAACCCTAAAGTCCCACATGTGGAGATACTTTTCTAAGCACAAAACAAAACGTTGGCTAGATGTCTTAGATGACCTCGTAGAGAACTATAATAACTCTTTTCATAGGAGTATTAGAATGAAACCCTCGGAAGTGAACAAGACGAGCGCGGAAAAGGTCTGGCTTCTTCTTTATGGAAAAGAAGTTTACGACAAAGGAACCCTGGGAAACTTTTCCACGCCAAGATATAAAATAGGAGATCGAGTTCGAGTCTTATACTATGGGAAGCAACATGAGAAAGCGTTTAAGAAGGGATACTCTAGATCGTTTGGAGAAGAAATTTATGAGATCACCGATGTTTTTTATGGAAACCCCAACATGTACGAGCTTTCTCATGAGTACAAGACTCTCTTAGGAAGATTTTACGAGCAAGAACTAAGCCTCGTTCTAGGTGATCAAGAAACATAAAATAAATGGAAAGTAATCTTGACGGTTTCAAGATGTATGACAAGTACAAAAGACTCGAGCTTAAAGATCCCACAATATACAAAGATAACGATTACGAAAACGACTACGAAAACGATTACGAACAGCCAATGGACGAATACGAGACGAGCACAGGTCCGATCATCGATAATCCATCTTATACTTGGGAGGACGCAGAACTAAACTCACCTTCTAGGCTAAAGCTTAATCCTAGGGAGCTTTTAGAGTCCAACTCAGGAGAAAAAAGCATCCTTTATAACAAGGTGTTCTTAAAAAGCTACCTGGGGCTAGATGTAGATGAAACAGATGGAGAGCATTCCAAGGAACTATTAGAAAATTTTAGACTCGATGTTAACGAGCGATCTGAAATCACTGGAGCTAGTTTTAAAAACCAACCCATCATTAAGAAGACGCCTCAATTAGACTTTGTTTATGATAGAAATCCCGAGCTGGAGTCTTTTGTGAAAGAATTTAACTTGACTTCCAAAGAAGCAAATAGAGAAAGAATCTCGACCGCGAGGACTCAAGTCAAAAAAATGATAAAACTAGAGCCTTTGACTAAAGAAGAAAATCTTGAAGAACTCGTCGAAGAAGCAGCTCAAGAAGACGAGCTTATTCGAGATGTTCAGGAAAGTTTTTCTAGACAAGTAGGAAGAGAAAATCAAAAAATCCTTCAAGAGCTTTTCTTAGATCCAGATTATGAGCGAGTTTTTTCCTCAGAAGAAAACTTAGAAATCGAACAAATCATAAACCCCGAAGGAGACACCCTCGAGGAAAAGTTGGAACAGTTAGAACTAGATAGTCTTTATTGGAAAAGAAAGCTCATCAACGAAGTAGATCCAAGAGGAAGAGAATTCATAGAAACGATTCAGAAAGTAGTAGAGTTATCTAAGGAAAAACTAAGATTCCAAGCTGGAGCCAAGCTAAAACTCGTGCAATTAAGAAACGAGCTAGAAAAATACGTCGATAATGATGAGCTGACGCGCTTAGAAAACTTAAACGTTGGGTAAAAAATAACAAGCTCAATCTCGGCGTAGGTGCAGCTTCCGTATTAACAGGGCTTATCGGCCTCATAATTACTGTCACGAAGAAAGCAAAAGACGTGACTCGAGACGTGAGAGATCTTATTCATCACTCGAAAAAGATTCTAGCACAAGGAAAAGACATCTCGAGAAGCGTCTCGGTTCTACTCGAACCTTTAAGACAAGTGCTGGGAGTTTCTGAGGACGTGGTGGGGCTTTTCTCAAGATATATCTTGAAAGTTATTGGGATTATCGTGATTTTGGGTAGCTTTCTCATCTACGAGAAGAACAAGAAAGCTCGTTAGGGCGTTTGTCTCACCTTTTTCTGCTCTTATAATAAATGAAGAACAGCATATGGGAAAAGCTCAAGTTGATAGGAATCTTTATCTTACTCATGAGCTTAATTCTTATTCACTACGATAGAAAAAAAGAGTGAGGATAAGAATCGATAAGAAGAGAAGAAAATACTCATGATAAATAACGATGACACGATATTTATTCGACATTGAGAGAAGTATTTTCATCCTAGCAAATATTCTC
Source organism: Phenganax subtilis (assembly GCA_025434845.1). Classification (NCBI taxonomy): domain Eukaryota; kingdom Metazoa; phylum Cnidaria; class Anthozoa; order Malacalcyonacea; family Clavulariidae; genus Phenganax; species Phenganax subtilis. The sequence goes on along the minus strand of JAOBYK010436122.1, from coordinate 9,320 downwards.
GAGTCGACTGAGCTAACAGAGAGAGATAAGAAGGACCTTTTTTTCTATCTTTCTTTCTTCTTTTTGTACTCTTTATTTCCTCTTACATCTTGGAAGCGTTAAGGAACATAATAAGAATAATCCTCATTGTTTTTTTTTTCTTACTTTATTTCTCATCTTTCTCCTAATATTCGATACTTAAATAAATGAAAAGTAAGGATGAGTATGAGGATTGTTCCTTTTCCTTATGGGGACTTTTCCCTCATAAAGACCCAGACGCGTTCTTAGAAGATTCTCCTCTTTTCATGAATCAAAAACTCTTCTGGTTTCTTGATAAAATAGGACTCCTATATGAAATTATCACAAAAGGTCTTGTTTTCGTGAAAGAAAACATGAGGAGTATTGTGGAAAAAATTTCCTCCCTTCTCCTTGGGGTGAGGGACTTTCTTTCTCACCTAGATAAAGGAATGAAGGATACAGACGAGTTTGTTCATGATGTTCACGCGGCTTGGTTTTTCTTAACCTTATGGGGGGATACGATTGGTCGCTCTTTACTTTCTTCTTTTACCTAGCAACATACGTGATGGAGATTGCAAAAGTCATTCCTGTGAAGGCCTGGCTCGTTCTTAGATGGGTTCCTCACCTTTTCATGCTCATCGAAAAAAAAACGAGTGATTTTCTAGATTATCTCTCGAAAAACATTCTTAAAAAAGCTTGGCTCGTCTTGATTCTTTTCTTCGAGTTCATGTCATGCGTGGGAGTGATGAAAGAACAAGAACTAAAAGAACCCGATTTTGAAGAACTGATTCGTGATTACTTTCCTTGTATCGTTATTTTTTTCTTTTCTCTTTGGTTCCTTCTTAGTGGTGAGGGAAAAAAATGAAAAACACACCCCAAGATATTTCTAATAAATAGTCATGATTCAAAGTATATTTTACATCACAGGGATAATCTTCTTCTTGAAATATATTCTAGAATCGTTTGAGATAACTGAGAAAGAAAAGAAAGACCTCTTCAATGTCTTGCTAATTCTCTTCCTAGTAACCCGCATTCCTTTATTTATTTGGCTAAGAGTAAGAAAAAACTAAAAACAATCAACGATTACACCTAAGCCTGTAGTTTTGGCGTTTTTTTTTTCTTAAAATAAATCATGCGTGAGGAAATGATATTTGAGACAAAGGCTATCACGAGTGAAATTAAAACTCTTTTAAACGACCTTTCGGATATGATAAAAATAAAAAAAGATCAAGATCCCTTCAACACGCGTCATGTTAGGGATCCAGCACAACTAATTTATAACCTCACGTTAATTAGAGACTTTCTCGATAGATTCTTGTATGATTATCAAAAAGAAGCATGGTTTGAGGAACAAGGTAGGCCAAGATGGAAAACTGTTCTTTTTCTTTCTCTATTATTTTTTGGAATTAGTTCTCCCTTGAAAGTCTAAAATAAATGACAGAAAAGACTCAAAAGCTCTTAGAAAAAGACGTCAACGACCTTTACGTGATTTGTCTAACCTTATCCAATGATGATGAGCTCTTGAAGAAAATTAACTTAAAAGACCTCGATGAGATAAACTTATTATTATCCAGTTCTCGTTCCCTTCTTGCAAGTATTATTCACCAAATAGACCCCTTCTATCTTAGAAAAAACAATAAAGAACATCTCCTCGAGGGCAACTTTTTTGGAAAAGCTTTCATTCTTTTCGAGCAAGTTAAGAAAAAAATCCTAGAAGAAATAAGAAAGATCACGTTTCTCGTGTTTCTTTTCCTTGCGTTAATCCTTCTCATAAAACTTCTTTAAAAACTTTGTTGATCGTTTTTTTTCCCTCATAATAAATGAGTACGACCTCCGAACTAAGACCAGACTTTAGAAAACATGCGCTCAGTGATATCAAGGGAGAAAGATCAAAACACACGATTACCTTCAATCCTAACAAGGCTAATCCTGAAGAAGAAATTTATATCGATCTCCCGAGACTCGATAAGAAAAACTGTCTCGTGCCCAAAACGCTGGCCTTAAAGTTCGACTTCAAAAATGCCAACACAAAGTCTTGGTTTCTGAACAACCTTGGAAAGGGTCTCATGGATAAACTTTCTGTTACCATTGGGGGAGAAACCTTATTCGATAATACTGGGAATGGAACTTATGAGATCTACAAGGATTTATGGCTTCCAGAAAGAACTCGGGAAGAACTAATTGATTTTGGGATTGCTAACGAGAACACGAGAAAACTACTTTCAAAGTCAGATGATGGAGCAAAGACAGGAGACACTCAAAAAGTTTCAGATGCCTTAGTAGCAAGCGTTCTAAACACAAAACAAAAAATCAAGCTCGGAAAGATCTTGGAAGATCATGGTCTGTTCTGTCCCTCAGCCTTGAATAACAATTTTCAGTTTAGGATTACCTTGCCCAAACATAAAAAGATCATGGTAGCTCAGAGTGGTCAGTCTGTAGAAGGATATAGCTTGGATAACATCGAGTTGGAGTACGAAAAGATTCAGAACGAAGACCTTGCTAGTAAAAGTATCATGGGGTATGAGAAGGGAAAATCTTTGTCTTTCGAGCATGTGACCTTGCTCAAGACGGTTGAGTGGAACAAAGCCTCTACCTTGGTTAATGAGACGATTAATCTTCCTCGAAAAAGCATGGCAGCTATCGTGATGTTGTTCAGAGAAAAAACCGTGGATGACTCGGAAGACTTCGTCTACCCCAACATCGAGTCTGTAAAAGTCACGATCGAAGGCGTTCCTAATTCCGTCTATAGTCAAGGGATTAAAAAAGAAGACCTCTACAACGAGGCTAAAAGATTTTTTGAGCACAAGTCCGAGCTAGAATACGAACCCTCGAGCATGACGATGAGAAAGTTCTTCAAGGACAAGTTTGCGTTGGTCGTCGACCTGAGAACCACGGAAGACAAACTCGTGGTGGGTGCTCGAAAGAAATTACTAAACACACAAAATGGGGTGCTGCTAGAAATTACCAAGAAAGCCACAGCAAACGTGATGTGCCATATTTTCGTGGTTAGTGATGGGTTGGTGAACTTTAAGAATCGAATGTTGGAGAACGTTCATTACTAAGGTCGAATAAAGTGAGGTGTCTCGCAGTCTTTACCGCTTTGGTTTAAGAAAACGTGAGAACCATGACTCCTGCCCGAGATCTTTTTTTCGAAGAAAAGAAAAAAGATTTCCTAACGGATCTCGTCTGACGGTGCTTGAACGTCATGATTAAAAGGCCATCTGAGCTCGATCACAAGCCTTGCGTACTTTTCTTGCTTGAGCTTTCTCATGATATCAGTCTTTTCCTCCTTGGAAAGATAACCAAGATAATTTTCAAACACGAGTTCCATATCCTTCTTGTTAGGATTAAAAAAACACACCAACTTACTTAAGTTATCACGAAAAGGCTTTGCGATTGAATTGAGTTGTTGCGTGATGACGATGACGCTTAGTCCAAAATGTCGAGCAGAAAATGCTAAGCTTACCAAAGTGCTGGTGCGTTTCTTCACGAACTCCGTGTTGGTGCAGTCGTCCAACACGATTAAGGATCTCGTTCCTTTTGAGGATTCCACGATGAGTTCTAAAAAAGACTCGACTTTATCTTGGGAGGATTCTATCACGAAAAAGTTCTCGTCTCGGTTGTATTTCCACTCGGTATAGGTCTTATTCCAAGTATAGGTGGGGCACAAGAGAAAAATGTTCTCGAAATAACCTAGGTAATCTTTCTCGAGAAAATCTAAGAGGAATTTTGTTTTTCCACAATTTGTCATGCCCACGATAATCATGTTAAAACATTCTTGATCTTGTGCTCTTTTTATCTTTTCTTTTGAGAAATTAGTCAGGTTTCTGAGGTAGGATCTGGATCGTTCGTGGGTTCTGGAGGTGATTCTTTCTGACATTTATTAAAGAACTCCTTCGAAATTTTTTTAAGCTTTATGTGTTTTCCAATGATGATGACTCCCAAGCCTATTCCCATGAGAGGAGTCCAAGGGGTAAGATAACCTACGAGTTTTTCGAGATCTTTTCTAAACAGATCATTGGATAAGAGTTCCTGGGTGAGTTCTTCTTGAGACTGAATGAGTTCTAGTTTCTCCAAGAGCTTGGATAACTTTTCCAAAAGTATCTTGACGATAAGTTTGTTCACGTACTCGAGTCTTTTTTCTTCATAGGATGACTTTATAAACAAGAGAGTCTTCTTCGAGGCTTTCTTAATCGAGGAAACACTTTGTTTGATTTCTCCTTTTTCTGAAAGAGAAATAAGTTCTTCTCCAAGCTGGACGTAGTCGTGCTCGTCTTCGAAAAGGTCCTTCTCAAAATCAGGCTCATTGGGGTTCTTCATTTATTATAAGAAAAAAGAAAAAACCGCCTTAGCGGTGATCCTAAAAAAACCCACAAACACCTTGTCGGCTGGCTAGGTCTTTAAAAAAAATAGACTTTTCTCCTGTGAGACTTCTCAAAAAAAAAGACATAAATAAATGGATGTTAAGAAAGGAGAAAAGACTAAGGAAAAAAAATCTTACTATTCAAGTAGCTAATCAAATACTAGATAAGAATTTTAAGAAAAAGAAACAGATTTACGAACACCTCGATCGCTTGAGAAAAGAATATAAGTTCAAGATTCGAGTTCTAAATCAAAGAAGTCAAGACTTGGCAAGACCTAAATAGAAAACATGCACTAAATTATTATCATAAAAAGTATCAGCAAAAAAGATCTTATCTTTATCAAAGACTAAACATGTTAAAAGAGAAAAGAAAACGTGAGGTGTTTGGAATGAGGCTTTTTGTCAGGTTTAACGACATAAACAAATACCTTTTTCCTCACGGAAGAAAGTAGTCCTCGGAAGACATGGAACTGCTAAAGTATGAAGAAAAATCCAACGTGCTAAGAGGAAAGAGAAGAACCTGGGTGATCTACCGTAATGATAATGAAAGACTAAGAAGAAAAAACGTGCTTCTTTGCTTAGAACAATGCCTAGGCACCGTGGTGTTCTTGTTTTCCAAGGAAATGATAAATAGAAAAGTACAGATTAAGCTTTGTTGCGTCATGAAAAAGATAAAGTTTGAGAAGGAAAAGAAGGAAGTAACAATAACTCTTAAGAATGCGGGATTCTTGTCTAGAAATTACATGCTAACCGAGGGAACTGACTTGGAACTCGTCTACGATGAGATGACAAGCACCATCTTAGATCACGTCATCAAGTATCAAAAAGAAGGTTCAGGATGGATGCTAGACGACATCGAGAAACTCGAGATTTACAATCTTTACTCTAATCCCTTAAAAGCGCATGGCTTTGTTTCCTTACCTCGATGGATCATGTTGAAAAAAGCCGTCGTAAATCCTAAGACCGATGACAACGAGTGTTTTAAGTATGCCGTGGGAATAGCCTTGTTTAAGAATGGAAACAAAAAAGATCCTGGAAGAATCGCACCTTTTCTTAAGGAAAAAGTAAAAGAACTAAATTGGACCAAGGTGGGTTTCCCTACGAGTTATAAAGATATTGGGTCATTCGAGAAAAATAATCCCCACGTAGGCATCAACGTTTTCACACATGGGGAAAGATCAGGCTTTAGGTGCTCCTATAAGAGCACGAATAAGGATCCTAACGTCGACCTGCTCCTCGTGGAAAACAATCACTTTATGGTGATTAATAACATGAGTTGCTTATGTTCTAGCTCCATTTCTAATCACGATGGGGCCATAGAAGTTTGTAGAAATTGCATCAATCCTTTTTCTAAGAAGAAATTTAAAGAGCACGTCAGGGTTTGTAACTCTCATGACTCTTGCCAGATAAAACTACCCAAGGAAAAGACTTTCATAAACTTTAAGAACTACATGAAAATGAATAAGATTCCGGCATGTATTTACTTTGACTTTGAGTGTATTACTAGAAAAGTCGAAGAACATGTTGGAAAAAACACGAAAAAATATCAAGCACACGAACTAAGCGCGTTTGGGATCCTCGTCGTGTTCGATGAGAAACTAAACATAAGACCCACGATAATCATAAGAACAATCCTAGACACGGAAAACCTAGCCAGTGTGTTCCTAAACACCTTAAAATTCTTGGCACGAGCGATCTACGACGCCATCGAGAAAAATAAGAAACCCCTCGAGCAAACCCACGAAATAGATGAGAAAAATACTCAGGCAACAACTTGTATTTACTGTGAGAAAAGCTTAGGAGAAGATAGAGTAAAAGATCACGATCATTATACGGGGCGCTACAGAGGAGCTGCCCACAAAGCTTGTAACCTTAATGCAAAGAACTCAAAATTTTATCCAGTCATTTCTCATAACCTTTCAGGATACAACGCACACTTCTTCATAGGCGTCTTGGGAAATGAAGACACAGACATAAATTGCATCGCAAAAAACACGGAAAATTACATCTCCTTCTCCATAAGAACAAAAGTAGACGAGTTTTTAAAGGAAACCCCAGAAGGAACAGAAGAGCTCGTCGAGGTCAAGCGAGAACTAAGATTCTTAGAGTCTTCGTTTTCTAGGTGCTAGCCTAGATTGTCTCACATCCCAACCTAAAGGATGATGAAAGAATGGTCTCGAGGACGATCTTTCCAAAAAACTGGAATCACCTCACAAGAAAGGGAATCATTCCTTACGACTACATGGACTCGTTTGAAAAGCTAACAGAAACGAGTCTTCCTGAAATGAAACACTTTTACAGCATCTTGAAAAAAGAAAACGTCACCTCGGAAGACTACAAACACGCGTTAAAAATGCTCAAAAAGAAAAAGTGTAAGAACATTAACGATTATCAAAAATTATACTTGAAGACAGACCTGTGTCACTTGGCAGACGTTTTTGAAAACTTTAGAACCACGTCTATGAAAAATCAGAACTTGGATCCTTGCTGGTTTTATTCCTCTCCAGGACTAAGCTGGGAGTCCATGTTAAAACAAACAAAAATAAGCTTAGAACTCGTCTCGGATCCTCAAATGCACCTCTGCCTAGAAGAAGTAAAACGTGGTGGTGTGAGCGTGATAAGTAAGAAATTTTCCAAAGCGAATAATAGTTATCTGAGAAGCCCTACGGGGGCCTTGTCTTATGATCCTGAAAAACCTAGCAAGTTTATCATCTACTTGGACATGAACTCGATGTATGCCACAGCCATGACTTTTCCTCTTCCTTTTAAGGACGTAAAGTGGATGAGTAGCGAGGAACTAGACCATTGGGAAGAGTTGTGTGAAAGAAATGAAGAAGGATGTTTTCTAAGCGTAGACCTCGAGTGTCCCAAAGAGCTTCATGACTTTTTTAATGATCTTCCCTTGGCGCCCACGAGCGGCTCGAAGCTTTTAGAGAGCTTGAGTCATAAGTATCATTATTGGGTTCATTATCGTGCTCTTAAAACCTACCTAAGACTAGGCATGAGATTCTTGAGAGTAAATCAAGGAATAAAATTTAAGGAATCACGTTGGCTAAAACCCTTTATCGAGAAAAACATGAGACTTAGAAAAGAGTCCACAAACGTCTCAGAAAAGAACTTCTTCAAACTCTTAAACAACGCCGTTTATGGAAAGACGATTGAGAATGTTAGGAATTGAATAAACGTAAAGCTAATCACGGACCCCAACAAGTTTGAAAAGCTCACGAACAAGTCAAGCTATAAAGAGTCTAAGGATATCTCCGAGAACCTAGTGGTCGTCCTAAATCATCAGGATGAGGTGCTTCTAAATAAGCCCATCCACATAGGGGTAGCCGTCTTGGACATTAGCAAAAGCTTGTTGTTTGAGTTTTGCTGTGATTACCTAAAGAAAAAATATCCAGGAACAGCCTGCAAGCTCCTCATGAGTGACACAGACTCTGTCTTGGTCGAGATAAGCACCCAAGATTTTTATAAGGACATTGCCCCAGACGTCGAGGAATGGTTTGACACGAGCAGTCTCCCACAGGATGGAAACATTGCAAAAATCAGTGGGATAAGGGTTGGGGTGAATAAGATGAAATTAGGAAAAATGAAGGATGAAATGTGTGGAAGGGTTATCTCGGAGTTTATTGGAATCGCCCCTAAATGTTATAGCTTCTTAGATGAGAATGAAGAAGAAAAAAAAGTGTGTAAGGGAATCCCAAAAGCAACGATTAAAAACGATCTAACGCATCAAGATGATAAGATCTGCTTACAAGAAAATAAAGACATAAGAAAAATCGTGCACGTGTTTAGAAGTCACTATCATCAGGTTTTTAGCGAAGAGATTGATAAGCTAGCCTTGAGTAATGAGATGGATAAGAGAGTCCCCTGTCCTGATGGAATTCATACCTGGGCTCTGGGTCACTGGAGAATAAGATTTAACGATGTCGAGTCTAAAGATCTCGAGGAACGTCACGAAAAGTATCACAAGGATGAAATATGTTATTGTTAAGGTCTTCGCTTAGATAAACATCATGTTGTGAGAAAAGATCTCCTATCTTTTGTTTTTTTCTTGAGATAAGAGATCGTGGTGCTGTGCTTGTGCTGTGCTTGAACTTTTCTCGAGCTGTGCTTGTGCTGTGCTTGAATTTTTCTCGAGCTGTGCTGTGCTGTGCTTGTGCTGTGCTTGAATTTTTCTCGAGCTGTGCTTGTGCTGTGCTTGAACTTTTCTCGAGCTGCGCTGTGTTGTGCTTGTGCTGTGCTTGTGCTGTGCTGTGCTTGAATTTTTCTCGAGCTGTGCTTGTGCTGCGACGCCATCTTGGATTTTTTGCTGACTCAGCAGCGGTAGAACTGTCACAAATCTAACTACTTATATATATATTCTATATCTTAAATAAAGTTATATAAAAAACTCCTAGACTTAAGTTTATGGTTACCGTGCACGTAACAATAGGGTTGTGCAAGTTTTCTATCACCCTAATTACAACACTTTCTCCCAATATCGATTCTCAACCGCACATTTAGAGCACCAATACTGATTTTTTATCGGGGGCTCTTTGTTTTGCTACCCGCGCCCTGCATATTTATTCTAATTTAAAGGAATTTGCGATTTCTATAGGTGCACTTATTAGCTATTTTCAACTTTTCAATGTTTAAAAGCTTAATAGACCTTATGCATAATTACGTCAGACGAGACGAAGCGCGCGGTGCATTCTGGTCTTAGTAGTCACGCAATAGTCAACATGGCTGCTGTTAAGAGTTTGAAATTGAGTGCGCGGAGATTCTTTGTCAGCTTTCGGAGGTTGTCCAAACGACTGAGGACTCTAGTCCTTTGACGAACTCTTGCACGAGTCCGCAAGAGTTTGAGAGCCCCGAGATTAGCGGCAAGGTTGCGTTTCCAGCACTGACCTGAATAATATGGACTGCGCACGTCAACGGAATGATTGAAGCCAAAATGACGCCATCGGCGCCATGTTTT
>JAOBYK010436011.1:0-14663 GCA_025434845.1 Phenganax subtilis | reverse complement strand
ATGGCGTGAGCATGATGCGGACACCTTTTGACCCCAAGCACTCAGTCCAGGTTACTTAAAGGTCGGTGGAATGATTACTCAAGCTGCAACATTCCGTTAGAATTTATGCTGACGTTATTCCGCCGCTTGCGCTTGTAATTTAAATTACAAAAGTCGTGCGTGCGCAGTTTTGAGCGCTGAATTTGTTCTTATGGCGGCACTTTGCGAATAGTTCCGTTCGTTTGTTCAGCATTTTCTCCTTTGCCGACTTGAAAATAATTAGTTTTTTCTTCAGGCACAACTTGCACGATTTTCCTCCCGCTGAGTAAGCTGGAACGCGTTTGATAATTGACCATTTAATGTCGAAACGTTTGCCCTGATCTTTAAGGTCCCAAGCGAACGTAGAGAGTTCGGTTTCTTTTCTGTAGACGCGGTTGTTAAGCGATTTCTTGTGGTTGTTATATCGGTCTTTAAATGGTCCAGCCGTAACACCTATGTAGTTCTTTGTTTCATTTGTGTCTCTGGTAGTAATTTCGGCTTTGTAGACGACACTTGTTGTTAAACATTTACCGTCGAGGGGACACTGGTACTTTGAACAAGGTAGATCGTAACTGTCGTTACAATTATAAAAAATATGTGGTAAAAAGTGGAGAGACAGTGATGTATTCGTCTCCCCTAACCAAGAACTCGGGGGACGCGTTCTCCTCATTCCCCCCAAGATCGACGCCCTTGAATACGTCGGTAGCATGATTCTTAGTCACGTTGTCACCACAATCCTGAGACGCATGTTTACCATGAAAAAGTATTTTTGTCTCTTCCTCTTCATGGTCGTTGAAAAGTTCTGGGACGTCTTCGTCTTTCACTACTTCATTAATATTAACCCAAAATCAATCGCATTCTTTGTCTATGAGATAGAAACAACTCCATTACCCAAAGTTGCACTGCCAAGCTGCGGGTGTATCTTCAAGGTCTAGGAAATTTTCAAAATATGAATGATTTCTATTCAATTCTCATGCAATGCGTAATGATTATCAAAAACAACTTACATGTTTACCAAATCTACAAGAACCTCTTTTTTTGTCTTGCTGAAATAAACTTTTTGAACTGTTTGGGCAGTTTTTGATTTGCACTGCGTATCTTGATGAGAGTGGAACCTCACTCACCATGTTTCTGTCTTTCTAGATTTTTAATGCTGACTTCTGGGTCTTGATAGCAAAAAAAATGGACTCGTGAAGCATTATAGTACTGGCCAATTTGTAAAACTTTGTTCATTGATTGCTGTGTTAGTTCACCCAACGTCTGGGGCAAATCTTTCAAGGTTTTAATCAGGACCATGTGAACAATTATCGAAGCACCATTTTCAGGTTGGACTGTTAAAACTCACCTTAACTGTTGTGCCAAGAGCAGCCTTTGCTAGAGCAAGAGGTTGAGGCAAATTTCGTAAGCTGTACTGTATTAAATTTTTCATTTCGATGTCTCTGGATTCTTCGAGTGCTAGCAGACGAGCAATAAACTTCGAATCGTTCTATAACTCTAATACTTTTCCTTTCCTGGTAGGTGTTCATACCCAAACATTTTTGGACGGAAATATTTTCAGTTTAGCAGTTGGAATTGTCAACAAAGTAACAGGATGATCTGACATCACATGCTCCTCTTTCCGACCGAGGTAAGATCCATCTTTAACAGATCTTATTCACCGAAAATCGAACAATGCTACCCTAAGTTTTTGAACTCTTGAATGCCTGTTCCATCACTTGATCGCCGTGCTGTCGAAGAATCCGTTACGTCTTTGACGTTGCCGTGTCCAAATTTCTTTCACTGACTCCAGCGAGCCTAAAAACATATGACAAACCGCCAAACATAATCCTTTCAACAAGAGAATCCTTTTGTCAATAAATGTTCGGTGTTTTTGTGTTAAATTTGCTAAAAGGAAAATCCTGCGACGTCATGCACCACAGACATATTTGTTAAAAAATTGTTCCTGTTGAGAAAATCAATATTTTCGAGATTAATTCACCGCCGTGAGTTTCTTCCAGGCAAGACATTTCGAGAATATAAAACATTTCATACCTGGGGTAATGGACCCTATATCAGCAGAAAAAACCATGGAAGCATAGACCTGACAGCTGAAAGATGATACATGTGGTTCTCATGTTACGTCATCGCCGCCATCTTGGATGAATTTGACAAAGGATTTTCGCAGTTTGCAATTCAAATTTCATCCAACATGGCGAAACTCTCTTTGCCCTTTAAAGCTCATGGGAATGGGTGCACATCACCTATTCGTAATCACGTTACTCGGCGGCACGAGCTGAGGCTGCGAACGAATAGTACCAACACTTGAACCATATCGAGGGGCTGGCAGCAGAATTCGATTTAACAAAATTGGTGAAGGACTTTGACAATGATCCACGTTCGAAGGAATCAAGCCAATCATGGACTGACTTTCATTAGGATATATCAATGCCGTACATTTTAAAACATAAGAAAATCGATAACACTTGGCGTTCTTGCCGTGCTTTACAAAGTCAGTGGAAAGAATTCTTATATATATAGACCCACCGAAAAACGATTGGATCCTTTCTTGTTCACCAGCACACTTTTTCGCAGGAATAATTGAAAGGGAATCTGCAGTAGTTCTTTATAAACTATCTTATGTGATCACATACTTCGACAGTAATGTTGGCCTGATAAAACGCCAACAATGGACATAATTAATACCCCGTCCACACGTATCCGGATTCGTTTGTATCCGCAAACATTTTGTTGCGGTTACGGTTATCGTCCACACGTATCCAGCGAAAATGCAAACCGTGACCGCAAACTTTTGAAAACGGTCTCCAGAGTGGAAACTTTTGAAAACGCAACCATTCCGGATACGTTTGGACGCACTGTAACCGCAAAGATTTGAAAACGATGACTTAAAACAATGAAATATGATGTCCACCCACTCAAAACCGCTTGTTTCTCCTCAGAGTAAAATGTCGCCTCGGAGAGAAGAGATGTTTTTGATTTTGATTGGAATAATTTCAACCATTGTTGCCTTTATCCAGTTGAATATTGCGGTTATAAATTATTAGGCTGAATGTAAGCGAAAGCATACTGCCTTAGTATAGATTATTTCAATGCCACTGTGTAGAAATATAGCCATAAAACGCTTAAAAAAAAGGCACCAAGCACGACCTCGAAGATATTGGATTTCAGAACATTTTACATTTCGATACAAAATCGTAGGAAACGAAGCAATGGTCGCTGTAGAGACAAATTAAACAACAACACGTGTTGCTTACCAAAACGCTGGCTCATAATTTGTGACAGCGCATGCTCTGTAAGTAACTATGGCGTATTGGTATCGTCTTCGTGGGTACGTGTGGAAGCTCAAAAACGCAACGAAGCTGGATACGTGTGGACGCGTAAAGTTTTGAATCCGCAACAAATGTTTGCGGATACAAACGAATCCGGATACGTGTAGACAGGGCCTAAAGGCAAAATTTAGATCTTGGTAAGAGGAAGAAAATTCATCTATGTAGCTGGAAAGAACATTTTAGGTGTAGTAAAATTGCTAAGTTTGGTCTCGACAGCCTGAAAAGGCGGGAGAGATAGCGCTGCAAAGTTTGCAAATTTAGTGTAGTTTTCTAGTACGCGCGGAAATAATTACTATTTTTCCCTTGGGCTATATTCGCCTAAAAATGGTAAGAATCTCGGCACGTTATTTTACAAGTTCAATTATTCCATAAATAATAATTCCGAAGTTTGTTTGGTTGCTTGTCACGTGCAACGAAAGTGTAACGAATAACTCGTCAGTCCACAGCCTGCATTATTCTTCTTCCGCATAAGTATTCTACACTACTCTATTTTTATTCGTTTTCCGCGTATCTGTATTTCAGTCCTTTGTATCCGCACCTCGTCCTTAAAGCCTGTTTTCCACTTCACCCGTACCGTAGCGTATCCTGACGTATAGGCCGTTTTCCACTTCGCCCGTACCGTAGCGTACCGTAGCGTATTTCTTTGTTCTAAAGTCATTAGTTACGCTCTGGTGCTCACCAAACAAAGAGATACGCTACGTTACGCTACAGTACAGGCGAAGTGGAAAACGGCCTTATCTCTTTGTTTGGTGAGCACCAGAATATAACTAATGACTTTGGAACAAAGGAATACGCTACGGTACGCTACGATACTGTTGAAGGGAAAGCTGGCTTTATCTCTGTACATACATGCGTGTAGATATTCCGCTCTTCACAGTAGTCACATGTCCTTATTTTCCCATCTAGCATTTGGCTTGTTTCCGCTTTCAAAGCCGTTGCGAGAAAATGGGGGAGGGGGGGGGACTGAACGTCAATTCCCGAGTAAGAATGAAAAAATATGCCGAGTTTTCAACTCTATACTACTTCAATGTTTCCTTGTATTAACTTAAGACTCTATAACACAACATGAATTATTCGTAAAACAAAAGTTCCAGCAATCGTGAATATTAAGTCTTTCTAATAAACGGTACAATATTTTTACACATAAACACGATCTTATAAGGCGACTCGTCTTTCCTCATCATACTCCGCTTTTTGCAACTGTTTTAATGTCAAGGTTGTCTGTAAGACCTTCCTCGCACGCTAAGAGCACGAGGCCCTGCCAGTCTTGAGTCGCCCTTCGACGTTGGCAGCTTGTTTTTTAAAAATTTCAAGTTGCTAAAGGAACGTTTGTTTGATGCCACTGCAACAGCTGCTGTAAGCATCAGCCGGAGTGCCAAATGAGCATGGTTTTACGTAACAATGCTCGTTTCAATTTTTACACAATTGCAAACAAGGTTACATGATCTTGTTGTTTTCGGGCTTTTCGCTATTTTTACTCGATATGTCCAAGCATTTCTATTCCTAAGCATTAATTTTTTTATATCATTCTTCAAGAATTCATCTTTAAAATTTCTGAAAATTTTCATCTTCTTGTGCCGACTATTAGAATTAATGGGGGGTGTAGACCCCCCACCCCATTCCCCGCTCACAACGGGCTGTGCCCGTGCTTTATTCTTTTTCCACATTTCCAAGTTTGGCCGCGTTGGCATTACCACTGATTGCCACTGACCTACAAGTTATAGGTCAGTGGTTGTGTCATATGTCGCATGCATGATGAGCATGCACGGCAAGGTTTTGTGACAGGTGGCGCGATACACGTGACGCATATGCTCGGGTCAGTGCGAAGGTTAACGGTTAATCCCGGGAACATCCGAGTTCTAGAGTACAAGGTGTCGCAACAAGTGTCAAGCTGTCAACTCGTGCAGACAAAGTTGCAATGGTGGCAATGTAAAGTGCTGTTTGAAAGTTGTTTTCAAGGAAACGCTATTCGTGAAGGTAAACTCAACTTGTAATGCAAAGATCTGAGTGATTTAAACCTAATGTAGTTTTAGTTTGTAAGGCGATTTCTAGTTCGAAGTCGTATTGAATTGATTGTCGAAGCATTGTTTGCGAGCAATGTCACGCAGGTAAATGGTTGCATGAATAATATCATGTAACAACATGTTCTTTTAACTTTTTGCTGAAATTCGTCCATTGCCCAGTCTGATACTATGCAAGAACGTTGCAGAATAGCTACACATGCATTGTGTTATGCTTATACATGCTTATGTTAATTTTATGATTCTAAATATTTACAGGTGGGCTGTGTAATAAGTTTGGTTTTATTCCCCACTTGGTAATGCGATTGCCAGAATTCCTTGAGGAAGCTTAATTGTTTATTTGAAAAAACTATTTAGGTAAGTCAAAATTTGCGCATAGATATTCGTACTTTTACAGATGATTTCGAAAGAAACTTGAAGAATTCACATTAGAAGAGGGAAGTGTAGTCAATGTGTGCTTGTGCCTTGAGCTATTCTGTAGAATAATTTATATATTATGTCTGGGATCTGTGTTTTGATATTTTTGCTTCAACTGTTTTAAAATAAAATTATTCAAAATTGGTTTAGATAAAGCATTGCATTTTAGGACATTTATCAATACAGTTTTACGAGATATTATTGAACTTCAAAATGTTTTGCAAGTTTTTGCTCTGCAAATAGTGTGAAACACTGATCTGAGATTCAGCATTGAAAGTTAGCAATATGCTGAACTCCACATTCTGAGGAAAAAATAAATTCCATATGATTACAGCTCACAGAGCATCTTCGAATTAGTAACGCTACAGCGTTTAGTGGAAAACTAGCATAAAGATGAAGAGTATAATCCTTTTAGAATTACACATTTTGCAAGTTTTTGAATGGTGGCAGAATTGGCATAATGTACCCAGGGGAAGATTTTAATATAATGACTTCATATTGCTAACTATTAAATTTAATGATTCTCCTAATGATGTTGAAGTCATTGTAGTTCTATTTGTATTTAGTGGTCTTTGTGAGCTTCATATTTCTGGAGTGTCGTTCAAACTGTGCATACAAGGTGTTTTGATGAAAAGCTATATCAGTGATATATATTATGCATGTGGTGGTTTTTGTGGTCCATTGTTTCATTGCTTTGCAGGCCTAGTTCATGCATTTAACACCAACATGTACAGCTGCCTAGTTTGGGTGTATATTTGTAAACAAATTTTGGTATTTGAACTGGCAATCATCAGATGATTTTCTAGGGAGACTTTTGGATCTTAACCTATTGACTGGCAATGTATGCTAAAGGGCCCTCCTCATATATTATTCTGTATAACATTCAAGAATTTTACTGGTCAGCGTGTATTAGTTTTACTTGTCAGGGCATGACTCTTAGTGGCTGCAAACCTAATGAGTTGACCCAACTTACTATGTAGCTGCAGGGATCTAGCCCCCTTTGGGGGCAAAATCATCTGGCATGTAAACAAAGTAAGTACCATGCACTGGAGCACATTGAGCAGGGTTTGAATCGGTGAAGAAAAGTCGACTCGCAATTTTTTTTAAGGAAATATGGGAAATTTTTAAGGAAGTCTTGATTTAAAAAAGTGGAAACACTGTCTATGAAAAGCGTGGTGAAAAGTCGAAAACAAAATTGCAGCCGTCGCGAGCACTGGTCACGAGTTTAGAATTTCCATTTCCATGATATTTCATAACGGTCTTCGATGTTTTTATGGGAAAAAACGTACAAAAGTTTGAAAGCAATGCATTCTACTAAAAACCGACTCACGAAATAATGCGAAAAATAGAATTTTCGATTCGCAAATGGTCAAAAACGAGTCGCAAATTGCGAATTGCGAGCCGCCAATTCGAACCCTGTTGAGTTATAATTGGTTTTAAAAGCCATTGTTAGACACTGCACCGTAATGTACCCCATGACTATATTTCACTCCGTGTAAAGCTAGATGATTTTACTCATCAAAAAGAAATTTGCCAATTACTGGGTTAACAAGAGGCTTCATCAGACAGTTTAGTTCATGCATTAAGCTTGCAGTGTCTCAGCTTTACAAGTGCCATTGCTTAGCTTTTCATGGAGTGCTAGGCCCCTCAAGTAAGCAGTAATTCTTATGCGCACTAAAAACTTAAAGAGCACCACCTGACTCAAATGGTAGATTACAGCTAAATGTCTCTTTGTATTTTCTGAATTAGTCTTGTATCCAGTATGGAAATGTCTGCCTACCAGTCTATTCCTGAGTATTATGCTGGGAAGTTTCTCTTTATTACTGGTGGAACTGGTTTCCTTGGCAAGGTTTTGATAGAGAAGTTATTAAGGAGCTGCCCAGGAGTCAAGAAAATTTATTTGTTAGTGAGACCAAAAGGTGAAGTAAGCAGCCATGAGAGGATGGATAAAATCTTGGATTCTGAGGTGAGTTTTTTTAATATGAATTTATTTTCAAGTTTTTGACTGAGTGTGCAAAAGTTTGAGCCAAATAGTTTTTAAAACAAACTTTTTTGCCAGCTCTCGTAGCTCAAAGTAAATTCCACAGTCAGGGATCGTGGGAGTGGGGGTGGGGGAGGGGGTAGCATGGCAAGTAATGGGAGGAGCTGGAGTCCACCGTCCAGTAATTTTAATACGAATACTAAGTCTTCAAAAACATGCATGTTTCTGCTTTGATTTGAAAATTGGTTTACTTGTAGAGGTTGTACAATTATCCATGGTTATACCAAGAGTGTCACAATGGATTTCGTGACAGAATTATAAGATTAAGCATTTTAGATGCAACTAATAAGCTTGGTTGCATTTTCAGGCCTTTAATTGCGATGAGAGGTCTCAGATTTAAAAATTTTCCTGTGGGAGCATTATCTGGGGTGCTTTCCAATCGCATGGTCAGACCAGCCAAATTGGTGAAAATGTAAAATGGCCATTTTTCCCACCTTGCAAGAAAAACAAGATGGCATACAGCATAAAGTGTGCAGAGTATCGTACTGAAAGTGTTAAATACATTGTTGAAATGTGTTGCCGGATTGCAATAAGACTGCATATTTTCAATACTTTGACATTCATTGAAATGCCATTAAGATTTCAAAGCAATTTTAAACAATTCACATAATTTTGCTCTTTCAGAACAACAGGGGTTGCTTTGCCAAGCACTGCAAAAACAAAGCAGTAGACCGGAAACGGAAAAAAATTGCCCCAAGTCTTTCCAATGACGGGCTCAATGGCATTTTTGGTCTAGGCGGTCTGACCGTGCAATTGGAAAGCACCCCTAGATTCCTTAGGAATCTTATATCTTGGACATTTGTTGCCCCCCCCCCCCCCGCCATCCAAAACATTCTCTGCGGTCCCTGTCAGCAATGTTCTGCAATATTGGAGTTGCTCGCGATTAATCGATAAATTTTTTTGCAAAATTGAAATAAGTTTCAATAAGATTTTTGGATAAGCTAGGAAATGTAAGATCATTGTCAATGACTGACATGTGCCTCAAATTACAGCAAACGTGTCTTTTTGCAACATATTCTATGTGCTGCACGTTTTCCTTTCACTCCAGGCAGCATTTCCACCTTCAAAGAAGTTTCCTTTTCAAGAATCTTTACCTACCAAGGGCTGGCAAGACAAAAAGGAATCAAGGAAACTTAAGGAAATTTTGAAAGTCTAGGAAAATCTGATAATTTTTTTATAAGTCAAAAAACCTGGATGATATTGCTTAAATTCAGATACACTTGGAATTTTGTTGGTTTTTTTTTATGATGCTTTGCACTATGCGTTAGCTCTATGTTTGTGTGTCTTAGTGTAAAACAAGCTCAGTGCAGTGGTTGCTTTCATACCTGCAATCGACTGTAAACTATAAACGTGTATTAACCTGAAATTTTTGGTAAAAGTCAAGCTGCTCTAAAGCAGTAACGCTTGTGCTATATCTTATTCAGTTTCTGCGTGAAATTTTTAAGCTTTCAGAACTTCCATCCATTCATTCTAGTTGCTGGAAAAGTGCTTTAACGATTCATCGCAATGAATCGATTGTTTGGAACGATTAATCGATTACGAAAACTGACCGAATGTAGTAGCTCGTAGTCTGCGTCACTATTTTGCAGCTTAATTTTTCCCGCACTTTGAAACTTTCAATCGAGACACCGCTGAAAAAACACGCGGGCTCCGCCAAGTGTGAGATTCATGAGTAGTTTTCGCATTTCTGTTGTAAGGAAACGCGGGCACTTGGGAAAACGTGAATGTAACGCAATGGATAATAAGTTTACTTATAACGATGTGAAAGTGCGAGTTTACTGGATGGTTATCTTTTTCTCTTTTAGCTTTACTTGAAAGTACGTGAAGAGAACCCTGAATACAAAGACGTTATTCACGTTATGAAAGGTGATCTGTCTGAGCCTTCTCTTGGGTTATCAGAAGATGACCAACAGTTGCTTCATGAAACAGTTGACATAATATTTCACTCTGCTGCGACAGTGAAGTTTGATGAAGAATTGGGGTAAGATTTTCATCTCACTACTTTTGCAATTTGGGGCCCTTTCAGACGTGCTATCAGTTCCTGCATGACAGGTCTTTCCGCAAGAGGAATAATTTTTTCTTGCTGCTCGTGTAGGTCTTTTCATTTGGTGAAGTGATTGTGATTGTCGGGGGCTTATAGCCAAAGTTTGTGTTCTATCATTTCATGGTATCTTTTTGTTCATTCTTGATTAGGCAAAGTTGTGATTAAATATATTAATTAAAGATATTGTTTGGAGATTGGGAAGGTCTCTTTCTATTGCGAGTCTTCTGCATGTACTTGTCAAGTTTTCTTTGGCAAGTTATTCCTCGAGGACCAGTATTATACTTGAACTATATATGACATTAAAAGAAAACGAAACAGCCTCTGGTTAGCCGTAAAACTCGCACGCTTATGCAATTTCTCAGGCATTATAGTCATGTACAGTTTCGGTTACCTGCAGATGTGGACATAGACAAGTTTTCAATTTGTCATTTTTTTCTTTTTTTATCGCTGGAAGAAACATGTTAATCATGATGATTTGATTCCCTGGTTTTGAAAAGAACTATTTAAGCACTTATTAAGATTAAGGTTTAAAAAAACTTAATGACTTATAAACACTGTGCATTTTGGCAGACCTCCCTTCAGGTTTTTCGCATTCTAACTAAGCTTAAAACTTTCGCTTGCATTTATCATAAAGGTAGGAAGCGATCACATCAGCCCAAGCTTGGGTTGAGTCATCAAAATAATGCAAGTTTAAACACGAACTCTTTTTTACGAGAAAGATCTGGATATTTCAGCTTAATTGTCTGCAAAGAAAAGACAAGAGGACATTTACTCAAAATACTAAATTTAGGTCGGAATAAGCTAAAATTGGAGTAAGAGTAAGCTTCTTTTCAGAACTACAGGAAATAAAACTATTCACCCTGGTTGACATGTTTCTTCTTGCAATATTCAAGTTTGTCATCGAGACAAAATCACTGTTTTATTTCTTTTCCCTTCTTGTCGTGTAGACTTGCTTTGAAGTTGAACGTTGTTGGATTGGAAAATGTTTTGGAATTATGCCGAAACGTAAAGAAGTTGGAGGTACAGTGACTTCCATGTATTCATTAGCATATAACCAGCTACAGCAATGGACCTTCAACCTTATAGACAAAATTTCCAAAAATTTTGAACTAGGAAAACATTTTACCACAGCCGGGAAGAGCATCCTGAATTAAGTAAAACTGCCAAATTTGGTTGCAAAATGTTGTAAAATAAGGAAAATGTAGCCGTGCAAAGTTGGCAAATTTTGTATATTTTTCTATTACGCTCGGGAAATTATTACCCCGTTCGAGGACTTGGGTATCCATTTCCCGCGCGTAAAAGAAAAATATACAAAATTTGCCAACTTTGCACGGCTACATTTTCCTTATTTTACAACATTTCGCAACCAAATTTGGCAGTTGTACCAAATTCAGAATGCTCTTTCTGGCTGTGGTAAAAGATTTTCCTAGTTCAAAATTTTTTGAAATTTTGTCTATAAGGTTAAAGGTCCATTGATCATGTAATGAAACTTTCCAGAGGGAAGAAATATTTGAACATTAAAAATGCGTGGTGTTGATCTTTTGTATAGTTTTCATCGCCAAAAACATCACTAGCGTTTTACGACCATTTGCCGTAACGAGTTTCGTCTAAGCTCGTAAACGTGTCACATTGTTCAAAATGTTTTTGTTTGAGTCTAAAATAAATAAGTCCGTCATTTTCAGCGGAAAAATAGTCATGTGACACTCGTATTATGCATTTATATCTGTATAGTCTTGGGCATTCGATTCTAAATTCAAACCTTTACCAATACTTACATTGCAAAGAGAATATGTTTTGAACTCACGCACTCCCTCAGTTGACAAGCCAGTCCTGTTCCTCCCGTAGATCTAATCTACTACCACGCGTGTAAAATTTGGTTAGAAATTATTCTATTTATTCGCTTTACATACATACATACAATTTATTAGTTATCCTGAACGGTTTTTCATAACTAATTTACACTTTTAAGATCAACCTAAGAATTACATTTTCAGAAATACATGAAATATATAAAATATATATGCACAAAAATTATCTTAGATGTATAAGTAACGTTAAAATCAAAACTTAACAATGGTAGCAAACTTTAATTATTTAAAAAAATTTCTAATAGTTGCTTTCTCAAGCAGTCTTTAAACTTTTTAAGGAATACACATGCTTTTAGTTCATGAGAGAGGGAATTCCATAATATGGCTGCTCTATACAAAAATGACTTTTGGCCCGTAGCAGTTCTAAATTTTGGGACGTGAATATCGTTCGATTGCCTGTTGGTGCGCCCACTCTGATGTCTCCTTCTACTAAATCTTTCACTTAAGTAAGCGGGAGCTATACCGTTTATGCACTTAAAAGCCATAACAGCATTGTGCAAGTTAAGTTCTTTCTCCACCGGAAGCCACCTCAGCTCCTTCAAACACGGAGTAATGTGGTCATATTTGCGCGTCCCAGTGACTACACGCGCTGCGAAATTTTGAACACATTGCATCTTTTTTATATTGTTGATTGGCGTTGATGACCAAACAGAGGAACAGTAATAAAGTTTGCTGAAAACTAGCATTGGTAATTGGTTGTAACTCCTTTCCCATCAGGTTAAACGTTAAGTCACAGGGTAGTCTTGTCAACAATTGGGGTACGCCGAACAGCATAACTTTCGTTTTTTAGTGCAAAGAAGTGCAAAGTTTCGAAGAAACTTTGCACTATTGTGATGAGGGGCGAAAATTCACATCAGTCATACATCAGATATCATAGTGTAAACTTTCCGGGGGGTGTATGCAAGCATTTCTCGTGCATATTTCTATTAAAATGTTAAGCAACTCCAACAGCACGTACCCCCGTTTTCGCGTTCATTTCTATCGAACACGTGCTTTGCGGCAAAATATAAGTAGCTATATTGCCGCACAAATGGCGGATGTCGTAGGAGTGAGACAAATACAACAAGCAATTAGAACTTTCTTTCTACAGCTATGCACGTGCTAAATTGCAGATATAAAGCTACAACATGTCGTGAGTTTTTGCAGTATCAAACGATGTACAATTAAATAAAACGAAATTTCACGGCAGTCAACAATGATTTGTTGTTGTATTCCCTAGCATTGAGCTTTTGACCCGCTATTGTGAAAAATAATACAGTCGTGTTAATTTACGGTCAGGGATGTTAATAAAAGTTGTGAGTTTTTTTGGTGTTTCTTGCCACTCTAAGTAGTGTTTTATACATACAGCATGAAGACAAATGTCAGAACGACACACCGAACAAGACGTTGCGAGTTACGTGCGTAAAAAGCTGTGCATGAATTAGCGAAGTGAACAGTTCATGATTCAGACGAAATATCGTAAGCAAACTGTTATCATATGAGCCGCCAGCTACTTCATAAACTCAGAATGATGATTTACATGACTGTCTTGACACGTCAACCTAGCCAGTCTCGTTGATGCTGACAGGAGCGAAGTGTAGCAGCGTATTTATGTTCTATTGATAGGGACATAATTTACAGCATATGATTCACAGTAAACTGCGCTTTGGCTTTTATACTGTGTATTGACTCAACTTTTGAGTACCACAAAGGTAGGATATTGAGCTGAATGTTTCAAGCGACTTTCGTTTGAACAGTATAATAAACTCCGTCGCTTCTATTAAATTGGCCGTTTCATACAAATCTTTGCGTACCAACATAGCGCACGTGTTAAGTACGCTCGTGTAGTAATTTCCATACTAGCGAGCCAATCACATCTACTTGCATTTGCGTATATAGGCTGTTCGCTTCATTGCCACGGCAATGAGCTACTTGGCAGCTATGAAAACACCTTGCAAAGCTTTTCATTATGCATGTTCAGCAGCGTCTGCCTTTTGAAACTTTGCACTATCCTTGGATCCCTAGTTCTGGGTTTATCAAGAGGTAATTTGAGCAGCACCACTCAAACACCGCTTGAAGGTCTTGATTCACCTTAATTACTGCATCTTCTAACTCCGTTAGAGTGAATGCGAGGACGGAGTTAGAAGATGCAGGCCTTTACGAAGGCCTTATTTGAAATGTTTTAGTGTAATCACAAACGGCTATCTTAAGTAAGACCTTTCTTGTAATTTTATTTTGTTGTTGTTTTATGTCTTTTGTAAGCTTTGTCATGCACCCAACACAAGACCATGCATCGATTGTTTTCTTGTTATTGTAGGCATTTGTCCACGTGTCTACTGCATATTCCAATTGTGACAGAGATGTTATTGAAGAAAAGTTTTACCCACCTTCTGTCGACGCTAAGAATGTGTTAGAACTTGCCAGGTAGGGGACAGGGTTATGTGTAACACCCACTCATTGTTGCACACATATACAGACGATGGTACACTCTCTCTCTTGCGCAGACATTTAATCCTGGTTTCCATATGGTCATAACTGTCTTAAAGATAAAGTTACGATCTTTCTAGACTGCTGAAACAACAGTGTCGCTCTATAGCGAAGCAATCTTTGGCAGATATTATGAAAGTGTTCTTTAAGATTTAGAGATATCATGACTCTTCGTTTACGACAGTTAAGGCCAATTGTAAACCAGGCTTTGTGATAATATAGGTGGTTTGCGATCACGTGATTTTCTGACCGAATGATGGACAAGCAAACAACTTTGTTGACGATTTTGTCCTATTTTTGCGGATTGAACCGCAACAAATTGAAAAGATATTGAATTTTAATGCCCTAAATCATCTG
This sequence comes from Phenganax subtilis, assembly GCA_025434845.1. Lineage (NCBI taxonomy): Eukaryota > Metazoa > Cnidaria > Anthozoa > Malacalcyonacea > Clavulariidae > Phenganax > Phenganax subtilis. Next base: position 105 of record JAOBYK010436011.1, on the reverse strand, counting down.
TGAACTCGACTGAAAAGTTTTTAATGGCCATTTTTAGTGCAAAGTTTCTTCGAAACTTTGCAGTATTGTGATGAGTGGCGAAAATTCACACGAGTCAGGCATCAG
>JAOBYK010435900.1:0-14666 GCA_025434845.1 Phenganax subtilis | reverse complement strand
GGAGGTAAAATTTGGCTTCAACCGATCATAGGCAGCTCCTTATGGAGGTAGCGTTCCAGGTGTTTTGAGTTCACTGAGTATGACTTAGATTGGACATAAATAATTTGCTCGTCAGTGCAGCGGTTAAATAAACTTCAGAGATAGATAAAGTGATTGTAAAGAAAATATCGAATGTAGTATTTAGCTTACCTATTGCCCAGAGGCCGAGAAGGAAAACAACTATCTTCATTTCTTATTCCCAACCTTTGAAACAAGAATCTAACGCTATATATAATGAACAGCTATACGCACGGAAATTAATTCTCGCATCATCTAGCAAGAAAGTAACTCGACGACTTCCAAATGAAGATTGCGCTTAATTTCTTTAAACTTACAATACGCGCATTCAAATGCGCGATATACCAATGATAAAAGGCGTATGACAGTAGAAGTAGAGTGATATAAAGCTAAATATTTATTACTGTAATTTGCCCTGCTGGTGGAACGATAGATCGCACGGAGAACACTTGTCTTAAACTTTCGACGTTTTTTCACGCAACTTCACTTCTTTACTTTCAACCAAACGAGCAATAGCAGCTTACTACTTACCTATATTAACTATGTCTTATTTCTCTGTTAAATTTCTTGTCCAAAATCACGGTCTTTTGAGAGAAATTTCTTTTGTTTATTTTGAGAGGCAAATGGTTTAAGAGATGTCGTCACAAGCAAAAGCAAAAACAGTTTGACAGGTTAACTATCACGTAATTTTAAACCCTGCCTGTGCTGCAGGACGGTGATGTCGTTAGACGTTTGTGCTTCCTTGCTTCTTTGTATTTGTAAAAAGAATATTTGTGGTTATTTGTATTGCGCAGTGGCTGCTATATTCTTGTGTTAACCAGTTCTTTTAATATGATGTTCCTTTTTCGCATGTAAGATTATTGCTCCACCTTTTTGCTAAGTGTGTTAATTCTCGTTCTCTATAACTTTAGTTCTTGGACAAGCTATATACTGGGTTTAAAAGTACATGATTTTCTGGTGTAGAACCCTTTATATTCAAAGCTTGGTTTAGCCAGCTTCTTGTCCTTTTCAATAGTCGCAATTATTTTTGAGTTTTTGTTAGCCACCCGTAAAATAGTCATCGAAGCGTTCATAGGTAATTTTCAAAAGTGAATTGCGCTTTTTGAATTTTTGCGCGCTCTATGCACCCGAGTACGCAGCGACAGGTAGTCGGTGTGTCCCGATATTCAAATCACGTGATAATATATTTAAATTTTTTAAAAATGGCGTCTGCTGAGGAGTGAGCGTTGTGTTTTCTAACAAATTTATGAAAATATCGATTTTGGAAGTAATTTAAACGGATATATTTTACTCTTCTAAATGTGCATGTATATGGACACAGATTTGCTCAAGAAGTATTGACCAATTTTGTATTTGAAAGTGATTTCAACGTGCTAATCTGATTGAATTATTTGGGACATAAAAATGGCTGATTTGGAGGAAAGAATGAGCCCTTTAGATGAACTTTCGGCTTTGGACATCTCGGCATGTATCGCAGAAAAAGCAGAAGAAACGCTTGGACCTTTGAAAGAAGACGTAGTCGACTGGCTGAACAAATTGTTTGACGTGGAAATCACTGTTGAAAATTTTATGGAGTTCCTTGACAACGGCGTGCTTGTGTCGAAACTAGCTGAACTAGTTCACAGAGCAGCGGAAGAGCATTATAAAGCTGGGAAGACTAAGCATTCTGTACCAAAGTTTGAGTTTCGTTTCCATAAAAAGGCGAAGTCCGGGACGTTTTTTGCAAGGGATAACGTGGCATTCTTTCTGGAGTGGTGTCGATGTTTTGGTGTTTGTGAGTCGGTTCTCTTCGAGTCTGATGGCTTGGTTTTGCATAAGCAGCCACGAGAAGTTATTTTGTGTCTGCTGGAGGTCGCCAGGCTCGCTGCGGATTATGGGATAGAACCTCCAGGGATTGTTAGTTTGGAGAAGGAGATTGATGCGGAAATTGCAAATGCCGAAAAGGGAGAAAAGGTTGAAAAAAAGACGGACACGATAGAAGAAGAGGTTTCAGAGACGAAAAGCACGAAAGAAGAGAAAATATTTGCTAAACAAAGTAATAATAACGTCGTTGAAAGTGAATTATCGCTTGATAAACAGGTTTTGCTTTTAGCCAAAACACACGCTGTGAGAATTCAAAAAGTGAAGGAGGGACGATATGTTGTTGAAGGCAAACTCACAATATTTGTCAGGGTAAGCAAACATGTATTACATTTCTTGGACAATTTATAACCATCACAATTACCAGTGCTTTAGTGTTACTAATTGTTTGGCGATTTATTTTTTGTTTCATAGATTCTTCGACACCATGTGATGGTTCGTGTTGGTGGAGGGTGGGACACTCTGGATAATTTCTTAAGACGACACGACGCAAATAAAATCGGAAGAATTATGACATCGAAATCTGTCACTTGATGTTTTGTGTGCAATATTACAAAACAGCGTGTACAAGACGAGCTGTTCTCAAGTACTACGTTTAAGGACGTTAAAATTGTTTCCTATTAGAGCGTTACTCATTGCCACGCTTTTAACGCTAACATTGTTTGTATTTTTAACTTATCGACATTGCTCTTTTTACTGTAGTTTATTCGGTCTATATTTATAATATGTGTATTTATTTGTTTTTAATTTTGTATATTATTTATAAGTTATTATCGAGTAGTGTATGCGTATTAGCTATATAAATTATCATAAAAATTTAGTCTAGTATATTTAATTTGTTCAATTTTTCTACGAAGAGTATTCGTATTTTTTTGATTCGTGTCTTAACGGTTCGCGTAATATCTCATAATTAACAGAAGTTGATCTGCGTTTTAAAATCCGTCGTGTCACGAATACGATTGCCGCTGTCCCTAAGATCGCAGCCGCTAGTGCACAACCAAGTGCTACTCCTATTGACGAGATTGATTCATTTGGCCTTTCATCTGGGCGCTATAAAGCAAGAGAAAAAAAGTTGCAGAGTACAACTCGACGTTTCAACACTTCAGCGCCATGTCTTCAGCAAACATCATCGTAATGGTGTGGTAAAATGTAATTGATCAATATGTTGCTAACTGCTGTACACCAATCTAATGGCTTAATCGCAGGCTTAAAATTTTTAGTAACATTATGTTAAATCTCACTCTGAAGTCTCGATCCCTCTCTTTCAAATTTGTAAACAACACTTCTTCGCCATCTTCGGATGCAACCAGAATATCTGAAGCGGAAAGGTGTATGATATCGGCATAAAACGATTCGTTCAAGCATGTATGTTCAGTGTATCTATATTACGCACGAAACCTACCTCCATTCGCTTTTTCGCAATGTTTTCCTTCCCAACCGATGTCGCATCTGCATTTGTAGTGTTTGTTAGAGTTGTTTAGACACACTCCGTGGTAACATTTTGGATGACATTGCACTATAGGGAATAGGATATTTTATAAGCAAGATTCTATGCAGTTGGAGTAATTTTTAGAAAAGATAGAAAATATAATATTAACTGCACATACATGTTTTTTCACAGAAATAACCAAAATATCCTTGTCTACACACGCACGTGTCATTGCTGTGACATCGTCCATTTTTCCCGCATCCTCGCTTGCCACAAAAACCTGTGGGGTAACAAAGACTTATATCAAGTTTCCTTGATCATACCTCCAGACAGCAAAGCTATACTGCGGGCTCTGATTATGATCTAAAAACCTGTCTTGCTCGGTTGTTTGCACTGATTTCCTTGAAATCCAACGTCACATGCACACGTGTCTTCTTTGATGCATAAACCGTTTGTGCACGCCTTGGTGCATGTCCCTTAAGAAAATATGAGTATTAATCTGGGCAATATGTCTTCATGGGTCTTGAATTGTAACTTCTTATTGAGTTACATTCATTGCACTGAACCAAAGTAGTGATAACATGAAGTCCTTTACCTTTATCTTTCAGCCTTTCGTTGCCTCTCTTATTGATATACACTAGTATACTTTCTTCACCATCACTTAATTGACTACTCTTACAAAGTTCATCGGTATAACAAGAGACTGCATGACACCTTCCTTTTCTCCAATACACCAGATCACATTGAGGTCTATTACAACATCTTTCCATACATTCATAAATGTTGGACACATTCAGAGGGACCATATTGCCAGCATATTTCCCTCCTCGTAGTGATGAATTGGAGACTCTTTTACTTGGTGTACAAATTCTTTTCGTGTTGTCTTTGGGTGCTAGAATGGATGAAAGACGCTATATCTCTAGTGGAATGATATCTATGAAGCCATTGAATGATTGATAGTACGGCATGGGCTAGGAAAAGCAGATTAGGAACTACTAACACAAGCGTTGTAAAAATGAAATGGCCTAGGTTAAATGGACAGGTCGACATAGCGAAATCCGGTATCGTTGAACTGAATTTTGTAGTAGTTATGAAAAGCCTTTGGGATTAAGTGATAGAATCGCATGTCATGCATGCATGAAACCTGTCTTGCAATGTCTTAGAACTTTCCAAGAACCACTTACCGTACTTTCCAATGCCTTGTTGTTGGCTAAACGTTTCTATGTCGTCACCACGTCCTCCACCGCGCACGATGTGTGATATCTGTACATTCTTTTTGCTCCGTCGTGGTTTCGAGGGCACTGTCTCGCAGAGTTTATCATTAAAACATCTCAAACTATAGCATGTCGTCATCGCCATAAATGCAACGTCGCATTTCAAATCTTGACAACATGCATCTATGCAAGTTTGCATGTCTGCAACCTTTTAGAATGAAAATATCAATGTATTGTTTCGTACAATATGTGGGAAAGCATCAAATAAATGAATAAAAATTCACAGTCAGTAGAAAGTGATGGTTTGAAAGTTTAGCGAACTTGATATAGGACCAAGAATACAAATGTTTTTCAATGTTGTTGGAAATGCAATTTGTTTCCAATAACCGTGCATACCTCGCCAAGTTTCGTGAAATTTCCAGAATTGATTCCTCCTCGTAATGTGACATTTTGTCGTAAGTCAATATGTGTGCATGTTGGAAGCTTTACAGTGTCCAGAACAGAGGCAGTCTGCTTGTTGTTATCTACTATGAAATACTGGAAAACTGAAAGGAAATAGTATACTTTCAATTATCGAAACAGATACAATCCCTGACCTTTATATAAGTACTTTAAAATAGCCTGCAGTTTTGATCCATGAAGATCAGTTACAATTTATGAAGATTGGTTGCAACTGTTCTATCAATCACTCAATTACGACAAGCATGTACAATCCCTGACCTAGATGCAGACGCTTTGAATTATACAGAAACATACCTTGAGCCATCACGACATCTGGCCAGAGGTTAACCCAAATGGAAATAGCCAGGAATACGTATGGAGTAACCATGTTAGAAAATATTCTAGAAACATTACAAACACGAGACATGAACCTCCTCGCGCATCATTTGTGACGAATCTCGCAGTTTTCCGCGATACCACAGGGACTAAGTTTTGTTAAAATATTTGACCCTGACTAGTTGGACCCAAAGTTCTTTTCTCCTACAATTTGACTCAAAGTTTCGCTCTTTTCTTTTTGTTAAATGTATGTTGTCTGCGACGAAATGCATTGCATTTTGTCTAGAATAAGAGAAGTCGCAGAACAAACTGGCCTTAATCCTTAAAGCCAATTTTTCCTTAATGAATATGTTAAAATCTGTTATATATTTTAAACTTAATGTTATATCCCTTCATAAATACACGTATGAACAAAATTCACGTGGCGTACCATTGTGTTGTATAGTATATTTCGTTATTAATCCTTCACCATTGAACTTTATAAATTCAACAGATACCTCCGTAGTCATAAGATTTTAATTAATTCTTCACTTTAATTTCAATTGAGTACAGCTATAGCTTCCTTTGATAGGACAATGTACACTCTTTTCTTAAACATTGTGTTGTATTTTTCTAACAGGTACTTCTTTGCAATCTCTTTATACGGTGCTGATTTGTCTTTATCTATATTGCAGGTAACTGCGGCCAGAGATTAAAGGGACATGCGCCAGAAGCCGATGCACAGGGTATATATCCCTTAGGGGCTGTTGCTCAAAGATGGGTTTGCGTTGATTCTGAGTTAAAATTTAACCAGCTGTTTGGTTTGTGCATTTCTGTCTGTCCATTTGTTTCAAAACTTTGCAAATAAAGGCATCTTCTTACATAGATCAACTTTCTGGAAAACTATTGTCAAGTTACAGTAGACAAGCGGTTAAAAATTTTGCGTCAAACTTGACGTTAACCTAGGATTAACCTGCTTTTGAACAATTAGCCCCTGGCATTTTACACAATAAATAATATGCATGTAAATGAGCTTGACCTAAATGGTCATAAGAAATGTGGTTTGCAAACTTGTGCGCGGTGAAGTCATAGTGTTCCTAGGATATTTTGGTTTCTTGCAGTAGTAACAGTGGATCGATAGAAATGACTAACTGTAACTCGGAAGTAAAAATATAAAACAGCTTATTAAAATCATATGGGCAAAAATGCCGTAACAAGTCTCAGAAAGCTTATTTCAAAGTATGCATTCAACATGGGCAGGTTATAATTTGTTATTTAGTTTAAACAATAGTTGTACCTGTGCAGTAATCGCGCAAGACTAAATTGTTGAAAAATCCACAACATTGCGTTTGTTGATATATTGGTGGATCAATCAGTATTTTTATTCCCACCCTATATACAATTAGAACTTACATCTCAAAAACGTTAAAATCGACCATGTAGCCAAAAATGGATGGTTCTACCACTTATATTTTATTACTTTTGTCTTTCTTTGGCAAAGACGAAGTTTGTAAGTATTTATATATTTGTTTTAGCCCTCTAAATTATATTATTGTATTATTGGTAGATTTGTACATCTTTATTGATCTATCTTTATAACTTTAGTATCATTTTTTACTTATTTTGTTTGACAAGTATTTCTGTGAAAACATTGCAACACATTCTGACTGGTCAGAAATTTTCGCTTCCTTTTCAGCTGGGACATTGCAATTTTTTGAATCAAACAATGGGCATTGTAACGCGAGCTCCGTCAATTATAACATTGTTTTTTCGCAAGGGCATCGTGCAGGGACATTTCAGAAAGAAACAGATATAAAAAATATGGCTTCTTGCATCGAGAAATGTTGTCGAACCCAGGATTGCGACGCTGCGTTTATGTCACGCAATAATTGCTACTTGGTCGACTGTCGTAGCATTGAGAGCTGCATGACGAAACATTTGAAGAGGCCAAAGTACGAAACGATGTTGTCGTTTGTAACTCGCCCCAGGAGAAATCGTGCAAGTAAGAATGAATTGTGATACTCTCACACTGTGAATGTTCGTAGTTAATTGGAGACATTGGCATTAACAAAGTGTGTGTGAGCCATTGGCAAAGTGTGCGTGTTTGTTGATGTTTTTTGAAACTTGTTCACAGTGAAGACATTATCATTGGAGATATGGTTTGGAGACTTGACCAAAGTCTTTGTCCTATCTTTTTGTTCATATTTATGTAAGCATGTGCACAGTAAAGACATAGTCATCGGAGATATGGTTTGGTGGCCTGACCAGAATCTTTGTTCTGAGTTTTTTGTTTATATTTATAGCAACTTGCGTAGTCTCAAGACATCGGGCAATCTTTTTTGGTATAATAAATGACTTTCTAAAAATATTTTCCAGGTTTTGCGGCCTTTCAGTTGGAACGCAAAGCAACTTTTAAAAATTTGCAAAAGGAATCCTCTCAAATGGATCATCCTTTGATAATGAATGCTACGAAACAAAGTGAAAGAGTTTCAAATTTCGAGGTAACTTCATTGATGAAGATATGCTAGGCGAAAGATAGTCAAAGGATTAACTTATTTGAACTGTGGGTATGCGTTGAGACAGAACAAAACTGCTTAATGTGATGTGTCGGTTGAAGTTTTTCTTGTATTCTACTAGTATAATACAATTTCTGGCTTTCATTGGAAGTATATGGAGATACTAAGAATAGATAGATTTAATTATCTTTTTCATATTTCAGCAAAAATATTCAGAGACAACGCCTACGAATCGTTCCGAGATTATCGATATAATTTTAGCAGTGGGAGCCTCCATTGTCGCTATGTCAGCGGCTATCATTGGTATTATCACCATGATGCGAAGGTTAACTGACAGCAATGAACAGCGGGCGCAATACGAGACTATCAAATGAATGTGAAGAAGACTAAGTTTTTGTTCGTTTAAGAAAAATAAGTTAAAGAAAGAGACTTATAACGTCAACGGAAGGAGATTATCTGAAAGCTTAGAAAAATTCAAAGAAAGGGAAAGAGAAATAGAACAGTAACGACAAAAGAAAGGGTTTTTTGGATGCTTTTTTCGTAGATGTTTTTTTTATTCAATTATACCCAATGGAAGATGATGAAAGCAGAAGAACGTCGTTGGATCCAAAGTATAGAACTTCTGCTTATCGCAATTTCAATTGCAGCTAGGACATGTAAACAGCACTTGCACATTTAACACTTTTAGGTGTATAAATGTAAGTGTATTAGTGTCGCATAGTATTGCATAGTATCACATAGTATCGTATTTCTGTAAATTTTGCTTTTTCTTTTATGTCAGTTTCCTTCCTGTTTTTTTTTGGAGCTGTTTATATAAAGTCAGTAACCTCTCTTGTCTCTTCTTTCCTTCGGGTCCAGAATTAAATTATGTTATGTTATGTTATAAAGTCACTGATTACTTGCTAGTTTTCCCTGTTATAAATTACATTCAAATATTCGTTCTATTTACAAATATTAAGTCTGTACAAGTAGTGTCATTTTCGGCCGTATTTTGGCAGCCATTTTCGCTTTTGTTGTTTTAAAAATAGAAACTCTAGCCCAGACTTCAGCTGTGAGTCAGATGGTAAAAATCTATCTTCTACAAGCTCATCTTCTTCCTGCTCTGTTTCGATTTCATGACACCTCGCTTCTTTGTCGTAATCCGTCGTGTTGACATCATTAGCCCTCGGTAGAGGTTCGTCAACGCATGGGCAATCGTCGAGTGATTTTTTTACTCTTCGGGGACTCGTTTTACGGTTTCGTTGTAGATCGGCCGTCCAGCGCCTTGTGAAGTATGATATTACAAGCAAAGCACCGACCAAGATGGCGATGGTCGAAATGACAAAACCAGTCGCAATAATTATTGCGTGATAAGTTGATGTTTTTAATTCTGGTAACTTCTATAAATAAAAGGTTTCTTTGATAAATATCCGCTCGATTTGAAGTTTTGTTTGTCCATTCGCATCACGGATGGGAAGCACACATTAGAGAGGACTAGACACTAGTCTGAATATCAATCTACGTAAAGCCTTTTGCTCCAAAATGGACTAACCTTTCTATTTCTCAATCGTGATAATTCTTCTTTGGCGATCACTGTGTCATTCTCTTCGTTTGACTTCATAAATTCGTGAAAGATTTTCTGCATTTGCTCGACTTTGTCGGAATTTTCCATCATTTCTCCTCTCTCTAGTGATGCGTCTTGTTTGCCTGTCAAAGTTTACATTAACAATCACTTAGATCAACTATTTTAATCTCCTTTAAAATCTCTTTGATCAACGGGAGAAACGCAAAAACTCTATTTAATGTGCATTGACATTTTCTTAAAAATCTTTTTAGTTGGCATTTTTTGCTATATAATTATATACAGCATTCCAGATTTTAATACCTTGAAGCACATAGTAACATAGGTAGAATGTGTGGTCTTTTTCTTGGGCTCTCACACCGTAGGGAAAAAATCCCCGTGCAGAAGTTTCAACTCCTCCTTTATCTTCCTCGTCAAATTTTACAAACTCTAGAGAACTTTGCATCTTTTTTACCTGGAATTATTTTTAAAATAAAAACTTTTAAAAGAGCATTTTAATACATTAGTTGTTTGCAAAAATGTAGTGAAAATTGGTGGCAAAGTATTCCTATGCAGAAAAGAGGAAAGTAGCATTATTTCCCACCCTTGAGTCATAGCGCGCGTTGTACAGCGGTAAACTGCTGTGAAGCAAAATGGCGGCGGTAAACTTTAAAATTTTTAGTATTTCTTTTAAAAAATGATGATAACGTGATTTTTTTTCATTTTTTTGCGACACAAACTTTATATTATGATAACAAGCAAATATTTTATTGCATCTTTTTTGTTTTCAGTAAAAAGTGTAGGGTGTTTTTGCTTTTTTATAAACTCTTTAATGAGTTTGCAGGGCTCATTTTTGAGCTGTATTACTCACTTTTTGGCATTTATTTGATGCGTAGGGAAACAGATAGAATGGTTTTTCGGTTGGCAATACAATTTCAGACTCAACTTTGCCATGTATGCTGCAACAAAATAGTATTTTTGTTTTGTCTGCGTAAACTCCGTCGGGTAGTGAGCCATCTAGATAGTTCTTGTTATCGGTAGTTTCATCGTCCCAGTATACAAAACCTTCTTTTAAACTGCTAGGGCAACTGCCGCCTTTCTTGAATATGCAATATTTGCCATGAGGCCAGCTGAAAGTAAAAGGAGCGAAGTGTAGTTAAGTGTAAAGACCATTTTTCACCACGGCTATTTTACCCGCGCGGGCAGCTCGTACAGTTTTGAACATGCTTTATTGTTGTCTGTTCGCTCTTGGTCTCGTGTGGACAGCAGGTAAGTTAAAAGTAATTCAATTATTTTCCCGTGTTCGCGAAATCAAGCTCAGATAATCAACGACAAAACATGTTAAAAACTGTGCGCTCCGCCCGCGCTGCCAAAACGGTCATAGTAGAAAATGGCCTTAATTTTGTTCTTCCTAGATATCCAGGAAGAGTCATACCTGATTGATGCAATGTTACTATTAGTAGAAACCTCTAACTATATGCATACTTTATACTTCTATCAGTCCTGAGCTGTTTTCTCTAAGGATCGAATTATAGCCACTTCTTAATAGTTCAATGATACTAGTTTATTGATAACTTAAACAATGAAGTAAGCTGCACCTTTTTAACCCTACATCTTTTGTTTTCATGCAGAACTCCCATGTGATACCATCCTCTGTGACATCACCAGCAAGATGATATGCTTGTGAGTTATGATTCTCCGTGCCATCATCTTCTGTGTCGTAAAACCTCGTGCCAGTCTTCCATTGAAAACCCGACGACTCGGGACAACCTGACTTGGCTTTCGGCAGACCGTACATCCCTGACGGCCACAAAACTGTAAGTACAAATATCGCTAATGAATTTCGGTGCACGAAAACGTGACTTATAGAAATGTAGATTGTTTGAACTCTTATTATATCTACAACTTAGCACGTGCGTTTTTAAAAGGCTATTTCATAATAACTTTGGTAAGCATGCTTCTACCTTCTTTGCTTAAATCAGCCCTACTCGTTAAGGTAATCTCGCCAATGGTTGGCTGGGACGTAGCTTGTTGTTCATCTGGGTGCTCATCTTTCAACTTTTCTTCCGATTCCACTTCAATCCCAGTCCCAATATCTACATCACTCGTTTTCTCCGAGTTTTGGGCATCATCCGACTCGCCGATGCTCGTTGTGAGCACGTGATCATCCGAAGAACTAGAATTGACTGGCGACACATCCGCTGCAGTAGCGTCATCGTTAGTGGGTAAATATTGGTCATTGTAGGATAAGTTAGGATCAACAGGGGTTTCAGAGATGCTATATTCTGTATCCCCTGATGACCTTACGACTCGTTCTCGGGCTTCGTTGTCGATTGTTCCGAGAACTTTGATTTCGCTTTCGTAGAATTTGTTTCCATCTTTTCTTGAGCGTTTTTCACGATGGACCTGCTTTAGGTTTCTGACTTCGGAATTTTCATTGTTTCGTAAAGATCTGTAAAAATCGGCTTCCTCCGGGCTCAGATCTAACGAACAATTGAACAGTATTTATTTGCTGGATCAATGCACAGTACAGCCATTAAGTGCATTTACTTTGATCTTCCTTACCGTACGACACTCTACTGCTACAAAATGTTATCCAGAGTAGGCTGAGGAGAGCATTGTGAAAGATTTTCATCGTTCATGCATCTTTGAAAAATAGGGCATCTTTGGCGCCTGAAATTAAGTATGTAAATATAGAAAGCTAGGGTGCTAGTGCAAAAGTCAATCAATGAACGAAACCAATACTTTAAAAGCAAAACCAAACTAGTTCTACAATGCTGATCATGTACTATTATTTAAACCATAATAAGCTAGTGATCGTAGTAGCTGCATATATCATTTGCGTTTAGTTTTATACAGTTTAACAGAACTACGTTCAAAAAATACAAAAACTTACTTTGGCTGTGAAAAAGTCCTATGCAAAAGTATATTACTTGGAACAATCTTTCTATCACATCTTGACTTTGATTAAATGCATTGCTTGGAACTATTGTCATTTAGTATATCTATAACGCTTTACAAATTTGCGTCGAAAAGTCTTTTGAGAATATAGTTTTTAATAGTAAACCTTATGTTATTCTTAAATCTTACCTTGGTTAATCCCAGACGGCCATTTTTTGGTATTAGTTTATATACACACGTAATTTTTTTTGCTAAAGGACAGTAGTTCGCACCTGTTGTTTTGCAGGTTGTCCTCAGATTATCCAAAATAATACCGCCACAGCTTGTAACGTGGGCTCGTCTTACAATTTTGTAACACCAAACCAATCACCGTCGTTTTTGTACACGATCATATTTAATGATCACGAGATACATTAGTTCTAACGCTAACATTAGAGCTAATTTGAAGCTTGATTACATCGAATTACAAAGATTGAACTTTATCAACAAATTTATAAAGATATTTGTGTAGATATTATTCAGCTTTAGAAATGACATCGTAAAACTCATCTGAACCCAATTTTCGGATAAACCGTTTAATATTGAAGTAAACCAGTTCATGAAGTCAGGGTACTCATTGTCAATCATAACAATGCACTTCCTGCCATTGAGCTGAAAACTATTCGCACTACTACAATGTGAAACTCCACCAAATATGGATGTCAGTATCCAGGCTTTCAGCGAGATCAGTGACTACGAGCTGCGCTCGCTCAAGCCGAACTCTTTTGCTGATTGGTTGGCTCGCGTGAAAGCGCGATTCAGCGCGGGAAACTTACGACAGCAGAGCAATCTCCTAAAGCCATCTTTGAACCTTCTACCCATGAAAGCATACAACACAGGGTTTGAGGCGCTGTTGATGTACACTAGTAGGATAGCATAGGATTGCAGAAGGTAAAAATATCTGAAACGAATAAATACAACTGGAAAATAAAGATGATTCATCTTGTCTTTGGCAAATCGCTATACTTCATGTACCTGTTCGTTATACCGCTCCCATACTCAGACCACAAAACAATCACATGATTAGGCAAGTAGCATGTAGCGTAAGCTATGACGAGAGCCAATAGCATTCTTAGAACTCTATCCTTTTTCTTCCGGTTTGTAAAGCCTTCCCTGTTTCCTCCATCTTTGACAACCTGGTGCAAAGCAGATAAGTGCCTGTATCAAGGTCAGGGATTGTACATATTTATGATATATGATAGTTCAAAGGTATTGTAATTTATTTTCTCATGAGAAGACTGTATCTTCATTCACTTCTTCACTCGTAAAGTTATTACAGATGAACCTTTTGCAAAAGAAGATATATTGCAATTCTTCTTTAAATGATTCAAATATTATAAATATGTACAATCTCTGACCTTGATATGGACACTTTAAAGCAGCCAGTATAAATCAATAAAGGTGAAGTTTTTGAATGAGAAGATATATTGCAATTCTTTTTTAAATGATTGAAATATTATGTACGATCCTTGACCTTTATATACACATTTTGGGCACTACGCTTGTTCTCGTCTTCTTGTCTTAAGGCCAACACACACCGGACGCGATTCGGCAAGGCAACGCGATTTTTCAAATTTTGAAAGCGAATAAATCTATACACGGAGGAAGATTATTAAAGACATGTAGACTAAATAACTAAAATATTATATCGTTTTTGAATATTTGGAGAATCTCAACTAGAATCAAAGTTACCAGTCAAGAAAAGTTGAAAAATTGTGTCGCGTTGCCGACACGAATCCGGTGTGTATCGGTCTTTTAGCTTATATATTTACCTTGTTCAGGGCGACTGCTATCTTGACATAGAGCATGCACATTATGCCCAAAGGTATGGCATAGGTTAGAGCAAATGACACTGTGCTGTAAATTGTACGATATTTAACATTTGGCCATTTTTCTATGCAATGTGTAACGGTTGGTGCGAAATCTTGAGTTGTGTTTACACCAAGTAGCGGCAAAGCAGGTATAAGCGCCACTGCCCATATAAGACAGACCATGTATCTTAGGACACCCATGGATAATCGAGACGCAAATGTATTGACGATGGAGCGATAGCGATCTGCAAACGATAATATGGGAGAATGTCAACGCTACTATGCCTATATCATGGTCAGGAATTGTACATTTCAACAATATTTGATGTACAATCCCTGACCTTGACATAGTAGCAAGTATGAGATGATAGAATGGCTTCGAAAAAACCCAGTTCGTAATAATTCCTTACCAATGCTTATCACCGTCAAAGTTCCTACAGATCCCATGACAGACAAAGCTTGCACAAATGGGAATATTTTACAAAGCACAAAACCAAACGGCCATCTTTTTAGCTCTACGTACACTAAGGTGACGGGAAGACA
>JAOBYK010435789.1:0-14666 GCA_025434845.1 Phenganax subtilis | reverse complement strand
CTCGCGGGCAGTCAGCCTGCGAGCCAGAACATAAATCTTTCCGTTAATGCGTAGACCCTTAACCAGAGGTTCAGAGGCTACGTCGTAGGCTAAATTATATGGTGATTTGTATTAAATAAAGTAGTTTACTACTCACAGGGTATACTTCATTTAAGCCTGTACCAAAAGCACAATCGCTGGAACAACAAACTAGTGAAGCAGGACGGAATTGGAATCATGGAAATAAATTAATTTTTGCTTGTTCGTTGTTGATGCTGAGGTCACAAAATGCTTTTTATGTTGTTTTCTTGTGTTTACATTTCTTGGAGTCAACAAGGGGCAAAACAGTTTATTGGTTATAACTAACTGGACTAACAAGTTCTGTAAAACTTCTGCAGGGGTGAAGCCTTCACTTAAGGTTTCGGAGGGGGCATGAGCGTGGCTATCGAAGGGACAGAGCGATATTTCCATTTTAGAGACACTTTTGTTTTAGATTTGATTTTTAATCCTTTCCTGCTCAGCGTTTCCGCAAGGGGGAAATTTTTTCATTTTAAAGTTGGATAATTTATTCGTCAAGGGGCGAGTTACTGGACACTTGTCGGGGTAACGGGGGTTAACAAGTTAGCGTTTTGGCAGAAACCAACAAAAGCATTTGCCTTTAAGAGGTGTCCCAAAAGTGCACCTGTTGCATTGATATACAAAATTTGACTAAATAGCTTGCATCCAATATGGTTGTGTACCCTAGGTCATATCCTCTTTGTGCTTATCGCAGGTTTCGTCAGGCTATCTTTAAAACAAGAAAATGGTGAATCAGAGAATGGGGAGTAATGGGGAATGGGATGGAATATGATCTTTTTGAAGTCTAAAACTTACTTTAAGTTTTGTGCTTGCATTATCATATCAGAGTGGGCTTCTCCAATCCCTTTTGCTAGAACAGACTGACGACAGTTAAAAGGCATTTGGCGAGTTGTTATATTGCAAATAAAATATAAATGTAAGTAGTGATGCTAAAAAAACGCAAAAGCTTTGAAACTGATAACTTCGTTATTTATACTGTACAATCTAGTCTCCAATTTGAAATATCTAAACCTAACATCTAATTTAGTTTACTGCGTCACAGCCTCCGAGTTCCTACTGAGACTTGGCTTTGGTCTGACTTAACAATCAGTACTTCCTCAAATAGCCCAACTGAACCAACAAAAGAAAAAACTCTAGGAGTGGAGAAAATGACCTCAGACTCTATCTTAGATTTATTCCACCCCAACAAATTTGAACGTCTGAATTATGATGAGGGAGAAGAGGAGAGTGGCTCATTTTCTAATAATGATCGAAGTCGCTGCGCAGAAATGCCCCTCACGCAAAAGTATTGTTATCGTCCTTAGTCATACTAGCTGATAATCACGAATTAACAAGACTAAACTTCATTGCCAGAATGCTCCACCTGTCAGTCGCTGCTAACATTCATTTTGTGAACAATGAAAACTTAAGGCCAATTCACACGGGCAATTTTCGATGCGATTTTTCTCGTGTTGAACGATGTCATGGTGTGGATAACTGGCGAGTATACTTGGTCCAACAATTTTGCTAATGCACTCGCCAGTCAACCTACTCGATCACATGCACAAAAAGAAGAAATATCGCAGCAAAAATCGCCCCTGTGAACTGGCCTTTAAAGAGCAGAAACATTACACGACAAGAATCACGTCAAGAAACGTAATATTGGCACTCTGGTCTCCAACCTTAAAAACATTATCTATAGTGAAGTCGATAATGGCAACAACCAAACAAAAGGCCCTTTCGATGAATCCAGCTTCTCTCAGTATTCAAAGCCAAATGAGGTGAAGCAACCATCAT
Organism: Phenganax subtilis; assembly: GCA_025434845.1. Taxonomy (NCBI): domain Eukaryota; kingdom Metazoa; phylum Cnidaria; class Anthozoa; order Malacalcyonacea; family Clavulariidae; genus Phenganax; species Phenganax subtilis. The sequence goes on along the minus strand of JAOBYK010435789.1, from coordinate 12,833 downwards.
CTTTTAACCCATGTAAATTATAAATCACATTGCGCTAACCCTTCATAGTTTTACAACCGACCCGCATTTTTCTATGCTCCGCCCCTATCAACGTCAGTTCAAGACTCATCTGAACGACTTCCAAAGACATACGCCCAATTAGTCACACATTCCCAGGAACTGTCCCCGAACAAAAATTCAGGCAATTTAGATTCAAGAACTTTAACGAAACTATTGAAGATCTATGATCTCATCCAACCAATAATCTAAGTGTTTTTCATGCTGGCTGTATATTTTACTCTCTTTCCACCTTACTCCCCTTTTTGGTTTCTTCTTGAGTAGCATTGTACTATTATGTGTCTTTCTAATCTCGATACACTACTGCAGCCTCAGTTACTAAAGAATGGCTGTTGGAATATTTGTGGGCTAAGTAGAAGTTCTGTGCAATAAGCATTTATTAGAAGCATAATTATATTTCACTACTCGAGACAACCAGAGAGATCTACACATTCTGCAGAAGACAACAACAACAACAGGAAGTTCGCGAGTCACATCCGGTACTTCTTCTAACACTCCCACTTGACGAGTTTTGTTGTTCTATGCACTATGAAATGTATACAAGTTTTGACACGAGTTAATGCACGCTTTGCATCCCCATCTTGTGACACAGTTCGCCAAATCTCTGTTTTCCAAATGTTTTGGCAAAAATGTCTGCCTTCATCTTTTCGGTTGGACAGTAAACGAGACGAGCATCTTTCCTTTCAACAGTTTCTCGAACAAAATGGTATTCAATATTAATATACTTTGTGCGTGAATAATTCTTCGAGTTCTTCGCCAGAGCTACTGTACCCTGGTTATTCTCAAAGATGACAGTAGCATCGTTCTGATTGAATCCAATGCTAGCAAGCAAATTCTGCTACCAAACTGTTTCTTGCGTCGCCAAACATAATGCTACGTACTCCGCTTCAGTTGAAGATGGGGCAACAACTGTTTCTCTCTTGAATCTCCAGGAAACTGTCGCATTTCCCAGTTGAAAGATATATCCATGGCTTGATTGTTAAGATTGAACTCATGGCTTGATTGTTAAGATTGAACTGAAATTACTAAGAATTTTCTTGAAATATTTGAATCACTTTGGGACCACTTTATGTTGTGGGAGGTAAAAGACATTACAGTATGACAGACGTGCATTACCTAAACTGTCCTACAATTGAAAGTCTGGAGTATGGAGCCATAGAACATGACAATAAAACATGATCACAATGAAATTTGCTGCATTGAGTTCAAATGTTTGGATGAAAACACCTTGTTTGCTCTTCTTTGAGCTAATTGTAAAATAGAACATACCTCTGAAAAACAGGGTGTCCAATAACTTGTGAGCGCACTTGTACATATAAACACAAGGGGGAAAATGAAACAGAAACATTTACATGCCGGGATCCCGATCATCGTCCCGTCCCGGCAAACGTCCCGTCCCTCCTCTCATAAAAACAGCCCTAAATCCTTCAAAAAGGCTAAGAGCCGAAAAATCGGGTAGATCCTCCGGTGGAATTTTGATTGCAGTAAGGCCATGGCTCAAAAAAGGTATTTCTCATATCAAAAAATCTCAAGGTCTCATCTGGTACATATTAGACAAAAACTTCTTTCATCTACCAAGTGACAGTTTTTATTTGTGCTTGCTACATTCCTCCAATTGACTCACCTTATTTTGATCCAGCTGTTCACTCATCAATAGCTTTGAAGTATGCCATGACATTTGTCTCTCCTCATAGAAACCACTTTGAGCAAACTATCCACTTTATCAAGAAATGGAATTTTTTCATGGAGTTAATAAAGTCACTGGTGGGAGCAAGCGCTTCAAGGGATTATTGATTAGCATCAAAGAATCAAAGCTATTCCAATATGGGAATTTTCTTCAGTAAAACCATAAATCAAGTTTCTGCTTGCCAGAAGATTAAATACTGACCCACTACAAAAGTTTTTTTGGTTTCATACGCCAAGAGGGAGGCAACTTTGATAACCCAACGCCTATGTAGTTTACCATTGCTTTCAGAAAACTTTTAATCAGCTTCTTGAATTCGTCACCTGGGAATTGCAATGATACTTTTGACAACCTCCTTGCACAGTTTTTCAAAGCTGACTAAATGTTACCTGCGACTGCTTTGTTTGTTTCACCAACACACCCAGAAACCTTAAATAGAATCAGCAGGTTATTTGGAGGAAGTCAGTGTTGATCTCACCAAGGATAACCCAATTGTTTATGACGCTGGCTACTTACTGCGCAAATCTTTCCAAAGCCATGCGCAAGTTGCCCTACATGCGAAGCAGTACTAGTCACTGATGAACTCAAAGACAACAAAGAGGAATTTGCTCTGTTCCTTTTGAAAGTATGAATCAGAAACAATTTTGGAGGAATCGCTAGAAGAAACATGGTGAATGGTTGGAAATAGTTCTTAAAAGAACTGTTGGAAATAATTAAGATTAAGACCTTAGAAGAACTTAGAAAACTTAAAAAACACTATGATGAGCGGTCTACCGAAATGCATAGTGTTTTTTAGTTTTCCAAGTTCGTCTAAGGTCTTAATCTTAATTATTTCCAACAGTTCTTTTTAAAACTACAGTCGAACCTGTATATAACGGCCACCCTCGGGACATTGAAAAGTGGCCGCTTAATACAGGTGGCCGCCTAATACAGGTTGACCAAAAATGCTCCACAGGGGGTGATTTGGGTGTGTCTAAAATTATATCAACGCCTCATTCAAGAAAACAATAAGACAAGCAAACTAGAGCAGTGGTATTTCAAACAATTTATATCATATTTACAAACCTAACGTTTAAGTGAAAGGTATACGGCGGACTAAACATAAACCTAATGTGGTTTATGTATGTATGTATATAAAACATGAACGGAATAAAGTTCGTAATTATAAAATGTGTTAATGAGTTATGCGTGTTTACTCCAGTATTCTTGGGCTTCATTATTTCGAAGGTGGCCGCTTAATGCAGGTGACAAATATAGTAATTCTATAGGGAAAAAATCGGGACTTTGAAAAGTGTCCGCTTAATGCAGGGTGGCCGCTTAATACAGGGCCGTTATATACAGGTTCGACTGTATTTCCAACCATTCACCATGGTTAATATGTTTCTTCCAGCGATTTTAAAATTTGTCACCACGACAAAATCACAATTTTGGAGGAGTTCTTCTGCTACATCATCATATCTGGAATATGTCAAAACTGGAAGATATTTTTGTGACAGACGTTTCTGAGTCAGTGAAATGTATATAATCTGGAACGCTAACTACGCTGCCATTTTTGAAGCCAAGATGGCGGAAATTGAAGCCTGTTTGTAGGTATGATTCAGGCCCCTGCGCGGAAATTCGCTAAATTCCGTATCAGAAATGGCATTGTTTTATGTTAAAAATGCATTATTTTTCCGTCTACAATGTCTTCTAAATGAATATTTACACTGTCACTAGAGACGCAAAACAAAGGGCTTCTGGAATACGAGAAGTTTGAGGAAAAGGCGTCTTGAACAGTGAGCAAAACTATAAGAAGAGTTATAAACAAAACTCGGGAAAAAGTCATCACTGAGGCATATTTTCGTCAGTTTCTGGGAGTGTTTTGAAGAAAACACAATAAAATATGGACTGCAATTACACAGAACTTACTTGTTTCTTTCATTTTTAACGTTTTATCCATGCTCTACTGAGATTTTCATGCAAAACTATGAAAAAACTAAAGAAAATCGTTCCGAAAACTCAAGCCGTTTTTCAACTCTTTCGCCTCTCGTGTAAGTCCACGCAGCAAACACGCGTGATTTATACCTACAAAACGGCCTTCAATTTCTGCCATCTTGACTTCATCCAATCATAGGCGCTTTCTTATGGAGTTAGCATTCCAGACTATATACATTTCACTGTTCTGAGTAACCAAGAAGTGATTGTGTAGGGCGAAATATCGTACTCCATAAAATGGCACATTAATAGATGTTATGAAGAGTCCCACATCCATATATGCTATTAGTTAAGTGATATCATGTGCCCAAGATCTGTGTGACCTCTGATAAAAAGTGGTTTAATAAAATGAACAAACAACAACTATAAACTGTTAGCACACATTTAAAGTAAAGATGTGCCAATGCAGTTGAAGATTTTGCATTGACGTGTTACATGTATCAAACATGATGTATAACATGGGCGGATCCAGGACTTTTCACACCTTAGTCTAAAGTTTCGTATGTGAAAAGCTAGGCCAGTTTTCAATCATTTGAAAGACAGCTCGAAAGAATGCTATGATTAAAGATAAGTGCGAGATGAAGCTGAAGCTTTAAATCCTTCTTCCTAAGATTTTATCAAGGCCAGTTGCTTTAGAACTAGTTTAGCCATTCAATCAATAGTTTAGCTACTGTATGTACTGGTACCAATTTGAAACGTTCTTGATCGGGCAGGTTTAGCTTTTTTAGGGAAAACCAAATGCTTGACTGCCTGTATGTGTTGCATGGATATAATTGGACTAAATAGCTTGTAGCCATATAGTCGCGTGACTTAGATCATATCCCCCATATGTTTATCGCAGGTTTCGTCATACAATGCGTGCAGTTGTATTTGACATTTGAAGTTGATGGGTCGATAAGAGGGGATCAGCCCTCGTTTATGACGCATTTCAGGTTGTTTTTTGCCAAAACTGTCGTTGTTTACACTATGTACTGTGCATAAAGCGCGTTTTTACGTTATATATTAATGTACATCAAGGCGACTTTCTGTTTCGTTGTTTTGACACGCACGTACATGCGCGTAGAAGTTTCAATTGTAATAAAACCTCTCTTATAAACAACCAAAGGAAAAATTGTTTAGAATTTTGAATTTGAAATAATTCCGTGTATTTCGTGTATTTCAAAAGACTATAAAACATTGAAGGATATGGACTCCCGTTTACACGGAGCTGTTTTTGCAGGCGTTTTGTGTTCTTGATTCCCATAAGATTTTCAAATAATAGAAAACGCCGATGAAAGCTTGCGTGTCAAAAACGCGTAACTGGCATTGGCAGTGCACATTACTCACGTTGCAACAGCTGCGGTAATACAATCAACTTGTATCCGCCAACGCCCGAGAAAGTCCACCTAAAGAATAACAAGCCCATTCTACTCTACAGCATTTTGTTGCGTGATTTTTTGAACTAACTTTTGGCCTATCCTAACTCGCAATAATATGAAGAAATAACAGAAAATAGTGAAGTTATACTAGTTTGTGAAAGGTAATATACTGGCGTACGTGACATATTCGCAGTTTTATACCATTAAATTCTTCTAAAAACGGCATGCGTGATGTTTTGGTTCTTGTGCAATAATCAGTCGTGCTGCGGACTGTTATCAGTCGTGTAGTGTTTGAGTTTCAAGTCAAATATCAATGACGCATGCACGGTTCCCTGATAACGATTAGAGTATCATAAATTTTGGCTTCCGTACAAACCTTACTATCGGATACTTTATAATGCAATGGAATGTATAGAACTTTATGCTCAACTTAAACAATTCCGGGAATGTGCAACGCGGCAAAGTGACTTTTAAGGTGAAGCAATGAGGTTATCGATGATAAAAGAGTAAAGATAATAGCCTTAGCATGTTGTGGTTGGAAGATAACAGTAAAGATGTTTGGGGAGTGGTAGAGGCTGAAGGTCGTTGCCACCATTCAGTGATATTGTTGCGAAATATTAATTATATGTCCAGCATTTATTTCCGAACTGTATCATAATGCTTTTCTGTGTCACTGTAATGTTGACCTATTCCAATACGTCCTGGGAGCGGTTGTGCCTAGCCCGTTCAGCTTAAATGGTGGCAACCTCAAAATAGAAATCATATATAAATTCTGCGTACAAACAAACTGAAGTTTCTTTAAATGGATACAATAATTATGTATCTAACAATAGGTTTAGCGTATACGACTGGGGATGAAAGATTTACAAGATAGGAGAACGTGTTGTTGAATTCTGACTTATTCACCATTAGGCCCAGTTTACACTGTCAAAGTTTCTGTGATCAAAGTGCATGGAATTTTTGGATAACTAAATCCTAAGTTTTCAAGGATTTTCTAAAAGTATTAAGGGAACTAGTACAGTACTCAACACTGAACTACTTGTGTGATATTTCTTCCAAATTTTTCAGAACGTAGAATTTTCCTGTAAAATTCATACTTATATCACAGAAACTTTGATAGTGTAAACCGGCCTTTAAGTTTAGTTTTCTGTGTTTACCTTTAGTTGTGATAATTAAAATAAAATAAAATAAAGGGCATGAACCAAAAACAAAGAAAATTAGTGCCGTGAAGGAAGGTTGGATATCGGAGGAAGAAATTACATGAATTTGGCAAACTTTCACATTGATATTCTGGCAAAATTCGCCTTAGTTTTTGAAGTAAGTTCAAGCACTCGTAAGGAGAAATTCCTCTGATTTCAAAGCACCTTGAAATTCGTTAAAAACACTTGGCTTTGCCTCGTATTTTCAACTTTTCTCGGCGTTTAAAAATCGGAGGAAGTCCTCGTAGTGGTGTTTGAAAAATATACTTTATCTTGGCCTCAGTGTATATGGAACTCCTACTCCTCAGCAACAACTGCTATTGTACAAGTGACATAATTTTTAGAATAAGAAATGGCTAGGACAAAATTATGAGGCATTTGTTCGGGATTCCAAAGATCCTGCTCGTTTTCGTGGCCTTAGCGCATTGCGTATATACGGTATGCAAAGAAGTCAAAAAACGGCCCTGGTGGCAACATTTTATAATTGTTGTTGAAATGAATTGATTCGAAAATTGGAAAGTTAGTCGCTTATGTCCAGACTACATCCGTAGTCTGGACATTAGAGATTGCATATACTAATTGCATTCGTTCTGCTGTTCTTATCACTACGTATGTCCACGCCATGGCACCACTTAGCAAAAAATTTATGAAATTTCCTGCGTTTAAGAATGAGAGCGTTGATTGCACGGTTTACAGCTAAAATACAAACATTTTCATAAGCTTTTGTCGAAAATTAGTGATGTTCAGTACTCTGATCCAAATATTACCCTCTGGTGTGCACTATTCATTTACTTCAGCATTTGTAGTCTGATTGGGAAATACAAACGTGATGTCGCGAGGAAACTGGCGAGCAGTAGCCTAATTAAGTATAAGTACATGATCTTTTAGTGTGTACAAGGCCATGTTTCATGGAGCAAACAACTCTTTTACCCGCAATTCTATATCGATGCAGAAACAAAGTCCCTGGAACACACTATTGTCTGCCAATTTAATTTTAACACTAGTCCGTATTATCGAAGAACTCAATGAAGTTGTGTCCTTTTGTCGGAGGCCTGGCAAACGATTAAAGGTGTAATCTAAATGCACTTCCTTATTTTCATGAGGTAATATTTTAATCCTTTCCTTGCTGGATTTAGTTAATCCGACATTACTGTTTACACCCAATTCTTCTTTTTCATTTCAGATTTGCAGATTTCATAATTTTCATCGAAATGTTTTTGCTTCCTGCACGTTTCTTTCTCTTCCAAACTTTGCGCCTTGTAATCATTAAAACTTCCGCACACAACTGTTTTTTCGTACATTGGAATTATCCCTTGAATTTAGCCTTCTTTACAGGAATTATACCCCGATTAACTCAAGTGGCCTTTTAAATTTTAATTTATAGAATGGGTAGAAAGTACTGGTGAACTCTAAGTAAACTGGAACAAAAGTTCGATCAGGAAGTCCCTATGATTGGATGAAGCCAATATGGCGCCCCTGTGCAGCTAAAACGTTTGATATAAAGAAAATGTTGGGAATGGAGATATGTTTTGACATGCAGAATTTCAATTTTTGAAAGCAACTAAGATATTTAAAAAAGCTCATGACTTGAAGCGTTTGAACTCGTTTCTCAAAGTCTCAAAACTCAGATTAAACGAAAATTTTTGCGCGGTTTTTTCATCATTTTGTTTTTGTTCGTGTGTTATTTCAGTCGTTGTTTTACCATATTTTATTGCGAACACGACTGTGTAAAACTATTTTGTTCTAGTTTGATATACATTGAATTCATATGCGTTAAGAAGCGTTATGTGGAGAAATTTGTCAATTTTAAATCAAGATATTTCGGCGCCATTTTTCAGTAAGGGACTGGGCACTGGGGTAACCTGCGAAATCATTTTTTGCTTCAAATAACGAAGATGGCGCTCCAGATTACTGGAAGGTACTCGATTGAAACTGCTTGTATTATTGTAGACCGCGATCGAGAAGAGTCTTTATTCTTTTAATCTTCTATTTGATTTGATATGTTTACATTTTTGCTTTATATGTTGTAAGAACGGGTAGAAGATGCTTTATTGAAATCGCTTCTGCAATGTGGACTAAGATTAGGCTGTCTATTGTTGTCTTCAGTTATTTGATTCGATATGTTTATATTGAAGTCACCGGTAGGTTTTGGATGCGTCTAGGTTTCACTCATATTGCACCCGGCTCCTTGTCCGTTTCAAATAAGTTGTTGACAAACGGCACTCCTTTTCCCCTTCACTTTACACCCACACCCCGCCCTAGATACCACCACCCTTTCCAAGATACTTGAGGTGTGCGTGAGACGTTACGTCATCAGCGCAGGACGCCGGCTGCTTTTCACATTCTTCCACCAATTATCACTCGGTCGACTAACTATGCAGCACTGTACGTTGTCATGTACAATTAATTTGATTGCTTCAAGAACCGTTGTATGTATCAATAATTTGGAAAGCAGCGTTATGGCATGATTTTTTGTGCATTCTGTGTTTATGAACGTGCAACTTTCCCTGTAAAAGGCTTCACATGATTATGCGCCAGATCCTGGCTAAAGTAAACATTTCAAACAGTTACAATTACATTCAAGGTAATTTAAACGTGCTCGTTTCACCGGGAACCATCATCGCCTGCGTGCTTATTGTGAAAATGATTGTCCTCGCTCGTTAACGGTGTGGTGATATAGAATGCGTGTGCAAGCACACGTGCCCCGATCACGCGGCAAAGCATATGCGGAACCCCGTATCGAACAAGTCAAAATTAATATAGGTGTTAAAATTACTTGCGCACATTTCATGCAGTTTCTAGAAAATGCTGCAAATCCCTGGAGTTGTAGTTTTCCAAAATATCACTGTACGGCCCTGAAACCTTTGTAGAAATCTAGTGCACTCCGGAGAAAGTGTCTTTACGACCTTCGCGGCTGACTATTAAGGGAAATTGGTCGAGAAACGTCAATTGAACAAACAATTTGTCAGCCTTTAATCACATTTTTTGTATCGTTATTTGACCTTTTGATTTAGCAAAACAACTACCAATACAAGATCGAAAAATATTGAAAAACAGATGTGGCACAGTAGGTGTGTCCAAAATATTATCTTGCAGAAAAAAGCTCCAACTACAGTGACTTGCCTAAAGTTTAAGTACACTGATTATTTTTTGGGGAAAATAACATCTCATAGATTTAGAGTTAAAGCTCATTTTTAAAGAATATTTGCATATCCAACATTATTTATGTCAACATTATTGATTCAAATACCATTTGCACAGACATCTACTGCACAATGGAAGAGCCCATTGGTTGAATCCATGCCAAAAAGAACAGAGATGGTCATGAAAGCAAAGAATTTCCTACTAAATATTAAAAAATAACTGGCAATGATGCATCTTGTGTTTATGTGTCGTACATGCCATCAATAAGTATAGTGTATGTTACGCATTTCAATGTTGAACAAGTTTTGGGAAAGAATGTTGTGGAATGAAGCATAATATTGAACTTTCCAGGCTTGTATGTAAACTTTTGGCAAGTCACTGTATTTTCAAATATTTAGAAGTCCATGTCTCATTTTATAAACCTGACATTACTTTCAGTTGATACATCTAAAAATCTATGCAGTTGTATTTGTGTGAATGAACCTGATGACAGTGACCAAAATCTTTGTATTCCATTGCTACGTGCAACGTGTATACAGTTTGTTATAATAATAATAATTTGTGTTTATTAAGATTCTCTGGCAGCATAAAGAAGCTGAATAAACGAACTTAAGTAAATGCTAAACAAAATCTAAAATAACTTAAACTAAGTCTATGTTAGAGCTAATTACAAGGGATGAAAGCAGCTAGAACGTATTTATATACATAGAAGATCACAACATTATAAATATTTGAAGATAAAAAGTTGTTCTGTTTTTGTTGTTCTACATTTGGTAGAGTCTCGCAAGTTAATGTCTTCATTGTGCCCACTTTGTAGGCCACGAGCGTTCACTAATTGCAGGTTTTGAAAGCGTAAAGTTTAACGGATGGTTTATACAGACTTTCTCAAATTCTGGATTGTCCTTGATATCTGATGGATCAGCCTTGCAGACTACGCCCAATACCTCATCGTAGAACTTTGTCGTGTTGAAGCATACTTGTGTGCTAGCGTTGCTACTTGCATTCGCATAAGTGTGATTTGTGCACATGAGTACAGAATTACGTTACTGAATAGATGCTCGCTGTAATTTCAAAACTTGTATCTTTAACGCTAATCAATTGACCATAATTGCACATACTAAACCACGGCACCGTGTAAAGGTCAGCCTCCTCGTCTTGCTATGTAACGAGAATTTTCAAATCTCAATGACAAATGTACAAAGATTTTAACGACTATAGTCATTGTCGTTTTGCACACCCCATATACGGACATATTTTCCCGATAGCGGTACTTGTTTGTCACTTGCAATCGATAGAAATTAGGACGGCGTGAAATTGGCACGTGCAAAGTTTCGCGTTCTAGAATAGTAGAATTAGAGTGTTTTTGAGATTAATACGCAATGCCTGTTACATAACGGAAAATGTCCAGATCAAATTCAGGGTTACAATTTAATAATGTTCGAGGTTAAAGAGAAAAGGGCGAAATTCAGAACAATTAAACGTGCATTAACGACTATAAAAAAACTTTTTGCCTTCTATATTCCATAAATAGACGTCGCTGCACTCGTGTATGGAGTAAACTTAACGATAGGCTGCAAATTAATAAAAAAGTTAGAACACTTAGAACTACCAAGGGCATAAGATGTAAAAGAATGTTAATTTGTAAACGTTATGCTTTGAACCAAACTGAGCTCGAAATAGCCAAATAGAGGTTCTTTTAAGGGGGAGCAAAGCTTTTTCATATATATAGCCTCTCGGTTGAAAACAGAAAGCTTCTTTTATAGTCCTTTAAATGGATTTTAACTGAAAGAATGTTTTTACGATTTTCCACTTATTTCTCTGCATAAATTGTCACAATTTCCTAGCTTTTAATATTTGTCATAATTCTTATACCTCTTTATTCCTGCAGATATTTCTAAATAGGGGACATATATTGATAGCAGTATTTTTCTACTCTAATGTTCATCCTCTCGATATAGTCATTGATAGTGAAAGTAATTGTAGGTACTGTAATTGCAACAGTTTCACTGGATTCTCGACTCCAGCAAAAAGGTTTTTGAAGTAATATTTGTTTTTGACATGGCGTCTTCGCGGTTGTCTTTTAACAATCAAGTGGAGGGCTACTTTCGAAATAGCGAAAATTGCGTCGTTACTTCACAACACTAATCGCCATTGAAGGGACGCCCATGCACTCTCGCTTGTTCAACAGTTTGAATGTCTTCCAAATTCCTAGTCAGGTAATGGACACTGTACGCTCCAGAGTAATTTTTGATTTAGGCAAAGCGAAGGAAATCAATCACCACAATTAGATAGAAAATACTAAAATTAGTGAAATTGTCAAGATTGGTGGCGGAATGTTGTAGAATACAGAAAATATAGCCCTGCGAAGTTGGCAATTTTTGTATGTTTTTGTATTACGGGCGGAAATTGGTAACTACTTTAGTTACAAATTTCCGCACGTAATACAAAAGTAACAAAAATTGCCAACTTTGCTGGACTATATTTTCCATATTTTACAACATGTCACAACCAAACTTTGCAGCTTCGCTAACTCTCATTTGCTCTTTTGGGGAATTTCCTTTTCTTTGCTTAGATGAAAAATTAGTCTACAGTGTGTATTGTCCATTGTTTGTGCTGAATGAAATTGAGGGAATGTCAATGAATTCTGCAAATTTAGCAACTTTTTCTGCTACGTAGTTCGCCATTTTGAAAAAACAATACTGGGGCCGGTTGTTCGAAGTGCGTTTATAGTAAACAGTGGATAAATTCAAAATAGAAATCGTATTTATGTATTCTATTAACAACGAAATTAAAAGGTTTTTAACTAGGTACAACAATTGCGTATTTACCCATTGTTTTATTATCTAATATCTTTATAATCTATTATCTTCTAAAAGTGGTAGAAGATGTGTTACAGTGTTTTTGAAGTCTGACTTATCCACCGTTTAAGCTAAACGGGCTTTAAACAACCGAACCCTGGACTGCTGGACTTAGAAACCAGGCCTCCATGTCAACAACAAATATTATTCCAAGAACGCACTTGTCTCGGGTCGCGATTTGGTGTTTAAAGGTTAAAAACAAACATTAGTTGCGCCCCATCATGGCATGTTATTTTTGATTAAGTGAAGTTCATTTAATTTTCCTATCAAATAGTAGCGGCTATAAAATATCCTGTTTTTTTGTCCTGAAACAAGTGTATGTCGAGCAATGACAGATGAGTACAAATGGTCCGTCAATTTCTGCAGCCACGCAGACTCGTTGTAACTTATGTTCCCACAACAACAGGAAGAATTACAAATTAAAATCCTCACCAATCAGTTTAAAATCTAAGCTTATGTATAAGTAATATTTATGAAGACTAGTGATAAACGAGCTGTGTTGTTTGCCCGAAGGTTTATATGATGTATATTTTTTATATATTTACAATTGTACTCAAAA
>JAOBYK010435678.1:0-14670 GCA_025434845.1 Phenganax subtilis | reverse complement strand
GCTTGGAGGGTCGGCCTTGTTCGTATGCAGTTGTCTTCGTTGGCACAGATGTCATCTGAGGCAACTGCAGTTATAAATCCTTTCCCGTCAGTTATAACTTGGCTGATTGTGCCAGATGACATGGACAAGTTGCTAATTGTCTCAGGACTATTATGTTTAGATATTAAGTATGACAACTAGTTGGCCCAAGTCCGGGCCAGGTACAGGCTTACATACATAAGTCAACCATTTGAGTTGGACGTCTTATGATGTTAGATGGCTCTGTTAGCTACATTCGCCAACGGCACAGTTGAGAAAGTTAAGCGGCGTATTTAGCAAGTTCCCCCCGGTCTACTTAGGGCTTCACTTGCCAACAGAGCAGACCAGCGGCCACATCCTGCAGACTGCAGCGGCATGTGGCCTCCAGATGCAGGTGGGCAAGCAGTCTGTCGAGATGCTGGTTTCCATGAAGAAGATGTTGAAGTCCAAAGTCAAGAAGCTGAAGGCTCAAGATGGCGCTGGTCAACTCAAGAAGATTGAAATATCCGAGCGACCCTTCGGCTTCAATGATTGAGAGCCTGTACGACCAGGACGACAAGCCAGAGAAGTTGGATGGCCAGATGTGTCAGAGCCTGAAGGTCCTGCCACTGAGGAAGAGCTCGAAGCTGTATGACCGTGGAAGTGGCAGCGGAAGCCACCAGAATCAGGGTGACATGCAGCTGGCCAAGGTGAGGCCAAGTGCGCCGGCTTCACGCCCAATGGGGAACATGCAACCACAGATGATGGAGATGTTCCAAATGTTCCAAATGTTCCAGCAGATGCAGCGCATGATGAACCAGGGGGCGGCAGTGGCAGCGGTCAGCCGAAGACTGAAGAGGGATTGGCAGGTCTTCAGATCTTAATTGGAAGACAGCAGAAGTGCTCTCACTTCCCCAATTGCCTCCTCCGCTTCCAGTGGAACAGCAGGCAGCTTTGGTGGCTTCACCGACCGAGGAACGTAAGAAGGCCAAAGCCGCAGCTGACGCAGATGAGACGCAGGAAGCTAAGCCGAAGGCAAAAGCAAAAGGCAAAGCAGGGGCCAAAGCCAAGGGCAAAGCCAAGAGCAAACCCAAAGCTACAAGCAAAACGGATGCCACGCATGATGATGCAGGAGCACCGGTGGCTGAGGCCGAAGATGACAAGGACAAGAAACCATCCCCCAAGAAGGCGACGAAGATGGAGGACCGGAAGATTTGGCGCAAGGGTGAGAACCCGCCTGTGATGGAGAAAGGCGACAAGACCACATAGTACCGAGGTGGCAAGGTGCACCGGAATTCAGACGCCTTTCGGGTCTTCAAACAGGCGCAAGACCGCTGCGACAGAAAAGTCAAGATAGACCCAAATGATATCGATGGCTGCTGGAAGAAGGCTTTGTCCATCATCGACGCATTTGAAGACGCTGAAGACGTGAACTAGTGCACACAGTGCAGTCCATGATGTTTTTTCACTTTGAGGATCAAATGTCAAGTCTTTGCGTGATGGATGGACGCCCGCGCACTCTGTAAACAAGTTTGACATATATTTGTCATGTTTTTGTAGTTGCTGTATTTCTTGAGACGACTGTGGCTGCAGCGATGTGCAGTAACTTAGGGTTCGGTGAAAACGATTGCAATTTGCAAATTGCCCTGCACCAGGTGCATGGCTCCCGCCACTCCATGGAGGCGCATATGTCATCTTTGTGTTATGCCAGGGGGTTTCACAAGGCTTGAACTTCCCAACCTCTCTAAAGGAGTGTTGATAATGGACGGGAAGATCCTACAGCAATTTCGATGGAGTTGATGTAAGAGTGTATATGTGTACTACCGTTTTGCATTGGCAAATTGATTGCACGCCTGCAGCGTGATGGCTTGTGATGCCAGGGTCATGTTTTCAACGTCATGGCTTGTGATGCCATGTCAGTGTTTTGAGGCTTTCCCAAAACATGTGCTCAGTCACACGTTGCATGCAACTTTGTAGCTTTTAACCTCAATGCTTGGCAAACCGCAACAATTGCCTACATTCGTTGCGATTGGATTTTATTTCAGCTGTGTCCGCAAGTCACAAGTTACTAGAGTTAAGGGTACTCGGACTCTGTGGCGTGCGTGCAATGGTAGCAGGGCCTCAGTTAAGCTGACGGCTCGCATCGCGTGTGATCTTGCAGGGCATTTTGCTCGTAAGACTGGATCTGAACAGAAGTTACCATCAAGGATTGTTAGATTGCATATATGGCAAAAAGTTCATCATCTTCGAATAGAGTCAACATTGAGGCCCACAGGACTTCATATGTATCCCAAAGCGGTGTCATTGCTGTGCTTAAGGCTGTGAGAGAGCACGGGCTGCCTGAAGCAATATCCCGGCAGAGCTTGAAAAGGATCCGAGTGTCAGCCCTGCCAAAGGATACCCCGCTTGGGCCCCTGTTCAGGGAAGTTGAGGCCACAACGCATACTAACGACACTATGAAGATACCGTCCGTTTCTCCACTTCCTGTGCTTTGGCATTTAGTCAGGTCATGCCCATCTTTCAGTGAATGGTTCTGGGAGAAAGCGCAGAACTCCAACATCTCCACGCCACTCAGAATTGCTTTGTACTGTGACGAAGTCTTACCAGGCGACGCCCTCAAGGCCACCAATCATAGGAAGATGGTTTGCTGGTATTGGACAATCTTAGAATACGGACACCATTGTTCTTGCGAAGAACTCTGGACGCATCTCTTGACTCTGAGAACTGTCCACGTCAAGAAGATCGCCGGCGGTTACAGCCAGCTGTTTCGTCGGGTTGTGGAACTCTCCCACACGTCCCCCTTTCATGCCAGACTTGGCGTTTCGTTGCACTTCCATGGTGTTGGAAAGAGGTATGTGTTTCTTCGCGTTGATCAGCTGGTTGCAGATGAGGTGGCGCTGCGACAGGCTTGGTCCGTAAAGGGCAGTGCCGGGAGGCTGCGCTGCTTATTTTGTCAAAACTACCATGTAGACCTTGACTTCAACTCTCAAGGCAAACTTGTGCCTTCCTACATCACGAGTCTTCGAACTGCGCGGCGACATACTGATGAGTCAGTCAAGGAAGCTGCAGTCATGCTCAATGCACAGCGCCCAATTCTCAACAAGACTCACTTTGATGGACTTGAAAAGTCTCTGGGGCTGACGTGGTGTCAAGAAGGGGCTTTGTATGACCCTCAGTTTTGGAAAATGATCAAAGGACCTGTCAGCATGACTTCATTCGATTGGATGCATTGCTACTTTGTCAACGGCAGCCGGTCGAGCGAGGCGGGACTTTTGCTAGACGTCCTGCGGGCTGAGCATGGGCTTGAGGTTCCTGGGGGGCTGGTCCAATACATGGACAATTTCCAATGGCCTCAAAAGGTGAGCTCACGGTCTTTGACGTCCAATGATCCGCAGCATGTTGGTGGAACTCTTCCCTTCACCTACTGCAGGATCATCGGATGCAATTGGTTCCTACTTTGCGTTGCGCAAGGTTCTAGATCTTCTTGTTGAATCGAGGTGCCGAGATGTTTCCCCCTTGGAGTTAAACCAATCCATCGAGCAGCGACTGGAGATGCGATTGAAGGCTTACTGGCACAAGGCTTTCCAACCAAAGAACCACTACACGTTGCACCTTCCGCATGCGCTTCACAAGAACAAGATCCTCCTGTCCTGCTGGGCTTTGGAACGCAAACGCCGGGAGCCGAAGAGACATGGCTAACAAGAAGATCTCGTGCGAGCGTGGCCTTTTGCAGGAAGTGGTGCTAACGCAGTTCTTGCAGCTTCAGAACTGGGACCCCAAGGAGGGAGTCATCCTCACCAACCCTCATGAGGCATCAATTGAGTTGCTCGATTTTGTTCTTGGCCTGGCTCCTGCAGACCAGCTGGAAGTGTTGGTTGCCACGTCGGCCCTTTGCGACCATGAACAAATTGGCAAAGGAGACGTCGTTGCCTCAAAGATGAACTTTGTTGGCGAAGTGTGGTTTCACATGCATGTACGTTCCCAGCAAGTCAACCGGCTTTTACACGGTGCTGTCACAGTGGAAAAGTTTGGGTGGCAATAGGTTCCGAGTTTGCAAACGAGGGAGCTCGTGAAGCCTTTGCCTTTCCGAAAAGAATCTGACCTGGCCTTGGTTGCGCCATGAAAAAGAATTGTCAACTAAGGCCTTCGCGAGCAAATGCATTCCATACGTGCCCTGCAAACATTCACGCGAGCAATTTTCAGTGGAATTGCATGCCCTGCGCGCCAGTTGGCAAATCGATTTGTTGCGCGCCCTGCGCCAGGAACATGGCGAGCAATGAAGCCTAAAAATGCTGGTGCAGTAGGAGGCAGAAGGCTCCATCAGGCTAATATGTGAATAGGCAGGTTGCTCCCGGTCGGTCGCTTTTTCTTTTCTCTCTCTCTCTCTCTCTCTTTCTCTCTCTCTCTCTCTTTCTCTTTCTCTTTTTCTCTTTCTCTTCTCTTTCTCTTTCTCTTCTCTTTCTCTTTCTCTTTCTCTTTCTCTTTCCCTCCACAGCTGTGCAAAAAGAAGTGATGGTAGTGGCAGCAAACTGGCAGACGCGCAGCTCCTTTCCATGAAGCTGGACATCGTGCAACGCAAAATTTTTTGCGCAAACACATCTTTACGTTTTAAGAAAGGCATGTTTTTAACATAATATGGCTTAATTTTATATGTATCTCTAGGTCTTGCAGGTATGTGTGAGTATGCATGGCATCACCCCTCTGAAAATACTACAGCCATAGAAGCAGTCGCGCTCTTCTTTTTCTATTCCCTCTCCATGCCGGTGGTATAGACATTACAGCTGCGAGGGCAGCAAACAGTATGCGCAGCTCCATCTCAACTGAAGCTGGGCATTGTGCAAAATGTTTTGGCGCACGTTTGTTTTCAAAAATGTCGGCGACAAAAACAACGTGCGATACCAGTTTGGCTAGTTTAGCTGACTTAGCGACAACTAACATAGCCTAGTTTACAAACAGAACAACCAGGTCCGCGCAAGCTCGTTAAACGGGTCCATGGCAAGTTGGCTAAATGAGTTTATGCGTTTGAGCCGACCATGACACAACCGAGCCAACGTTAACCTTAAGCTAGCCAACTAGTTACAACCAGGTATGGTCATCCAAGTGCCGCTGCCGCCTTGTCTCCCAAGTTTGTCTCTGTTCATGATTTCGCTCTTGGCTGCCGCTGCCGCCTTGTCATTTTCTTGCCTGCCTTTGACGTGGATGCTGTTATGTGATTTAGGTTTTTGAGTGGGATGGCGTGCCTTGCGTCGCTTGCATCTTTTTGTGGCAAGCTAAGCATCGTTACTTTCGGCAGGAAACACACCCTTTTAGTGAGAACGCGCAGGCGTTCTGAAAGGTTTGCCAATGACCACATGCGCCAACTTGCGCACGTGGGCTGTTGAAATAACCCCGTGCTCAGCAGTTTAGTATTGGCATGCACCTTAACACTACTTTTGCATTGCCGGCCCAGAAAACGATAACAGTAAAAAATGCGATAACGAGTTTATACAGGATGCTATCTGGGGTCTATGCCGGTATAATTGACAATCTGGCCTTGCAAAGCAACCAAAAAAACGCGCGAGTGCCTGGGTCTTTATATATATATATGCTACCCCCGCGCAATTGACAAGAATGTATTAAAACGCATGAAAAAAGTTAGGACATGGATGTAGAGGAGTGAGGAGTCCTCACTTTGAAAAGTATTACACACATTCGGATAAAGTAGATCTTTTCATATAAAATCAAGACGCTTGTGTAGATAAAGTAGACTGACAATTTTCAGAATCCCGTCTGGAGGACTCGTAATGCAGACTTGGTCGCTCAGAAATTGAAAGACATGGCCGAATTGATGGCGCAAATGGACGAAGAGGCGGAATATCCAGCTGTGATTGTTGGAGCATTGGCAATGTGAGTAGCTGAATAGCTATGGCAATTGTCCAACCCTGCAAAAGAGACAAACCGTGAGAGTGTTTGCGCTGTAACGCCCATGCCTTGGAACTGCTGGGGCTTTGTTGCTGAATCAGAAAGAGTTTCCTTTTAGGAGCTGCTAGTGGAGAGTGGCGCATAGCTTGCCAGGAGCTTGCAAAGGCACTGGATACAGTGTCAGCCTTCGATTCAAGGCGGAGCTGACAAACAGCTGAAGACAAACGTCAAAGACAAGCAGCTTGTTGGGCGGGGCGATGAGTTGCGCCGAGCCATCCGACGCTGGAGGCAGATTTCCAAATTCATGACCATGATGGCTGCCGAAGTGACGCCCTTCAGCTGAGAAGAACTGGATTGCGAAAGCAAAATAACAGTTGAGGATTTATAATCATCCTGTAGATAGAACCCCGAATTGAGAGGGTAGTTTTTTTTAAAACCGAGGGGTTTTGGACACACAGATTAACATGAAAGAACGGCCCATAGGTAGAATATTGGGCCCACATATATCTACTCCAGGATGTTATCAATTCAAACATATATAATTGGCGCGCTCTTTTCTTCTTCCATTTTCTTTACCATCTACCTTTTCCTGTTTCTTATCCCTTTTCCATCTCCAGTTCCTTTTCCTCCTATTCCTCTTTCTTTCCTTGCCCTTTTCCTCATTATCTTCTCTCTTTTCTGGTTTTTGTGTTTCTCCCTGTTTTCAGACCAATTGTTGTCTATCCCTTCGTCCTTTTCTTGGTAGCTTCAGTTTCCTGCTTTTGCATGGAGCTGCATCTGTATTGTATGTGTGTTCCCTTTCTTGCTTCACTCACTTGTGACTAAAGCTGTCATCGTTATTTTGATCAGAGGTTGAGGCCACATTTTTTGAAAACAATCATTCGCTAAAATCCATATTATACTATCCATGTTTTGGCTCTGACATAGTTATTTTCTTCAAACATTAGATATTATCTATCTACTCCAGGATGATTATATCTTGATGCGCCTGTAAAAATACTTGTCAACCGTTTCCATACTAGCTGATCGCCCTGTTGGCGAACTTGGTAGCCCAACTCCTGCAAGGTTGGATCAGCTACAATATACATATATTTATATTCATACTTATATGTATGTAAGTATCACTTTTGGAATGCACACACTGGCGCGGTCCCCGGCCACCTCCTCTCACAACGCAGGGCTCCCTGGCGCCTGATCTCTTGTTTCTCCTCACTGACACTCCAAAGCGGTTGTCCTCAACCAAGCCTGCTTGAAAGGCCGTCCTTGACCCACGCACCGCGACAATTAGCGGACACGCCCTGTGCGGAAAAGCCCCCTGACTTCAAGCATTTACGCGCGAGGATCCACACACTGCGAACAGTGACCCACAAGTGGCCGACGTTCCGAACTGGTCCCTGGATTTGTTGCGAGTCAACACTCCATCTGTTCGTCTGCCACTGAAGAAATGTAGGATGAAGATCTCGCTTTGGACTTGCGCCACAGCAGGCACAAGCGGCATTGGATGCACCGACTCGTGCGCCTCATTGTCAATGTCTTGGATGCATTCGTCTTCAGTATCACCATCTTCATCGAGTACCTGATTGAGTCGAACAACTGCATCCTCCAGAGCTTGCTGAATGTCGGACTGCTCGGGCGCACTACTTGTCAATGGCTTCGCAAATCCCAGATCGAATGTCATCAACACTATCTTCTGCTCAATCTCTGAACTTCTCGAGCGCAGAACTTTTAGTAATCTCTGAGATTACTCCCACACAGCATTGGCGCACTTGTGTGTCAGACCTCGAAGCTGACTGCGTCCAGGTTTGTGTCAGGCGCTTGCCCGAGCGTTGCTTAAGAACTTCGTCCACGTCCGAACAAGCGTTTGCCTTGTTCAAGAAATGTTCTGAAAATCGATGTGTCCATATAGTTGGAGTTGGTTAATGCGTTAGCTATCTGTGCTGCACTTAATTACGATGCCTTCCTTCAGCCTGTCCTTAATGACTAGGGCTTCTAGAAGCGTTCTGTATTCTGAGCGCGATGGGACAGCTGTCTTTTGAAGAAGGCCATAGAGGCTCTTGCAATCCATGACAGCGTACGCCGTGGGCAACTTCGTCAGGGTTTCCGTGGGCTTTCCCACACCAGTGGACTTATTTTTGAACTTTTCGCATCTTCTACTGTCTGGGCGGTGGCCAAAATGAAAGTCCCTCGTTGTGAGTGCGCCCTTTCACGCGTGGCAAACGCTGCATCAGAGACCGACAGAAACCTGAAGTCTGCAGGTGGAAGCGCTTGGATCCTGACTTGCGCGTGGGCATGTCTTTTAAAGCATCGTCACAGTCAGGAGGTCTTTGAAATTCTTGCTTGCGACAAAGCAAGCTCAATCGACGTGAAATGTTAGGTCTTGTGTTGGTGGCTGCGTATTGAAGGCTTCCTATCAGCCCAGAGAGCTTGAATCTCCTTGTTGCGTCGCTGTTTGTTGTTTGTCTATTCTTGGAGAACCCCGAGAGGTATGTCTCGTTTGACCAAGTCGTCGACTGTCCCAGTTTGGTTCTTGAGTCGCATGAATTCCTGTAAAGGTCTTCTTGCTGCCAAAAGGAAACTTTTTCTCAATATGTTCTATGGCTTGATTGAAGATTTCATCTCCCCTGCTGATCCCGTTGTCTACGTGAACTCCCAAAACTAAGTCAATTTCGTGGTAACTGGCTGGCAATTTCCAGCAATCAGCTGTTGATGGATTGTTTGCTCAGCTACCAATGACACCTTTGGTCCATGATATGACATGCTTTTCAGTGATGACAATGGCCACTGATATGACATCCTTTTCAGTGATAACATCACTGGCCAACTATATGACTGATTTGGGAATGTCAGTGAATGATCCCTGATGTTATCAACTGACTGATTCAAGGCTTCAAGATGTAGAAAGAACACTGTGATCACCCCAGTGGGAGTACACCCACCCACTGAACATATTTCTCACCTTTTGGTTTGTGTACTCTTACTGGCTGGGGATTATGATATGTTAATTTCCATTATCTCGTAAGTCCTGTCGAGATGTTTCAACTTTGTTCTAGGAACCCAAGAAACATCATCTACCACCAGACACTGATCATGTGGTGGGTGTGTTTTGGTCAATGCGTGCAGTTATGACACGCATGCGCAAAAATATCAGTCTGTGCAATCACCTTTTGTTTCCTTCACCTGGGTGACCATCCGTTACTTCCGCTGCTGCCTGTCGACTACAGTTGTTTGGGCACAAGGGAGAGGACCCTTTATGCTGCCATGGCCCGGGGATTGCTGGACTCGCAATCTGAAGAGGATTTGCCATGACATCTGAAGAGGATTTGCCATGATGGACTCGCAATCGGAAGAGCCAGAATTCCTGTGTCCTGTGCCATTGTCCCTGTGAGGACTGTGAGGAGGTCATGGAAGGTGAGATGCTGCCCAATGAAAAAGGTTCCAGAGACTTTGCCTCTGCAGACTAGTTTAATTTTCCCTGGTTGCTTTTGGTTTTGGAAGCATTCTACTTCATTTTGTTCACAGGACCAATCATCCTTGAAACTTTTCCAACAATTCTACCTTCACCTGTTTTGGCTTGGGGTTGTGTTTCAATCACCTTCATAGACATCCTTGTTTCGCTAGCAGCTGAGGGCGCGCGCCGCGATATGGAGGTGATCAAGACGCAGATCCCGCGAACAATCCATACAAATTGCCTGACCCGATTCTAGTCTAACAAGCTGATCAGGGCTTTGTTTTGTGTAAGTTTTTCTCATGTGGAATTGCGCTCACATAAACATCCACCTGTCTCTAGTACTGACATATTTTTAGAATTTTGTAATATGGGGCAGGGGGGCCCAGTGAAAAGCTATCTATACACCGTGTCACTAAGGCCGGCCCACCCGCAAACCTCTTGATTCGGTTTGAGCAGCTGGACTGCAAGTGCATTTTATATATATAATTATATGTGCGATATATATATATAGATATGTCTCTTTTCAGTGCATAAGTATGGACTAAAACAACCACTGGCAGTTTTATCATATTTGTTCTACCAATCCTTGGGTTCACGGTTGATTTACACATGTGCCATGAGGATGATGTTTGGAGCGCCTGAAGTTGAACACAAATTGAAGCACAAGAAGATCCACCTGGATTCGTTTTTCACTGGTGGTGATTTTGCCCATGAAGCGATGAAGCAGATCAACTCAGCTGTGCGCAGGAGGAAGCCCGGTGCAAGTTTGGAATGTTCTCTTTGTTTTTCAAGTTGTCTTTATCATTAGGACCATGTTAGTGTGAGCGTTTCTGTTCTTTAAGTGATCTTTTCTTTAAGTGCTTTATGGGCAGCAAAGATTCTTGCATAAACATGAGCATGCCCCAGGTATGGCATCGACCTTGACTACCTGACGGGGAGAGCTTGTGACATTGCATCTCATTCTCGGAAGACTCTTGCATCTATATTCAAAAGTGTTCACTGTGTTTCACATGTTTTGGACAACTCAAAAGGGTGTTTCCTGGTTGGTGTTTCCTGGTTTTAGTCTTTTCCTTGGGTTGAGGTTCATTCAAAGCAACTATCCAGATCGCTGCTTCTTTTCCGACATCAAGGACTTTGTGCATGATGCTTCCAAGACAGTGGGAAGAATGAAGCTTGCAACTTTGCATAACTTTGCAGACTTTCTTTGGGGACTTTTCATTGAGCATTTTCCAGTCAGGTGATGCAAAGTTCATAAAACATGTCTTAAAGACAAGTCGTGTCCAAGCTTGGGCAACAACAAGGCAAACACGGCTGCATGCCTCACACACAAGCGCCAATGCCTGCGCAGACCCCTCAACTCACCAGTGGACTATGAGCTAGCAGCATGTGACGGACCTCCGTGCATTCTATTTTCGAAGAACCTTGTTGGCATGTAATTGTACTAATTGTTTGAGTTGACACCCCAGGTCAAGGTCCAAGGACTTTGTGACCAAACCTTTGTTGAACTTTGTTGCAAGCACAAACAGCACCAATGCAATTTTTGCTCAGGCTTGGAAAAGGGGAGGGCATGGACAACAAGGAGAAGCGCCAGTGCCATGATGCATGGCTCAAAGACAAACAAGATGGAATGTTGCTGGACTTGATTGAACTCATTTAACTTTAACTTTAACTGTTTGGCTGAGGTCAATAGCGTTCTTTCAAAAAAAATAGAAAGGGCCCCACTACTGCTTGTGATATAATTGCAATCTGAGGCTTGACTGGTTTATCCATGAGAATGTGCCAGAATTTCCTGGCGAATACCTCACTGAGTCCTTGAAGAAACATGATTACAACCACCAGGAGTGCACTATCAGCCCACAGCGCTTCGGGAAACCCATGAACCAGTGCTTCAGCTGTATAACAATGGTTTCTGTTGTTGTGAGTCTTGCAACCAACATGTGCTAAAACATGAAACCACACACAACACTTTTTCAGGTTGTGGGGAGACAAACGTGGGTGTGCAAAGGTTGAGGACCTACCGATTGTTCTTCAAGAAAGATGTGTTGAAGTGGAAGGGGCCCCCCAATGACGCAGCTCTTGCAAACCCTATGCCCTCTTGGAGAGCTATCTATGTCTGCAGATGATATGTATTGGATGACTGACAGTGAGGTGGAAGCTCAGCGCAAACAACATACCTTTTATAGAAGTATGTTTTTGTGATCTTGCAACTTTCTTGGGATGGCATTGGCATCCCATCAATTTAATGTAATGTACAAGTGATCGGGCAATTGAGGAAGATGCCTGTGGTCATCGTGACCAGTTCTTCTTGCACCTCTCCTGTTCGGCGTGCCAGTTCAAAGCCATCTATGAGGAGAAGTCTCCGGACAGGCTTGTGTGGGACACTTGGTTTTGCAAAATGTGGGTTCCAATTAAGGGGCTGTTGCCACGTGGAACTGTTTTGTCTTTGCAGAAAACCTATCCATGAACCTTCACAGCCATGTAAGGACCTATCTCAAAACCCGGGAGCGAAGCGGGGGCGTTGCAGCACCGTGGCTTCCGACCTTCGCAACTTCAAGCAGCCTTTGTTGCCGAGTCTTGCATCCAAAATTTTCGGAAGGAATTTGGGTTCGAACAAGCCAATACATTTGTGAGAGCTGGGACATTTGTAAGTTTTGCTATAGTTTTGCTTTCAACATTCAAGCACATGAGGATTAATACTACGTGTTTCAAATGCGGGGCCAGCTTAAACTGGATTCACCTTAGCTGCTCAGTCCAGGTGGAGTGCAAAGCACAAGCGAGTGCTCATGGCAGATGAGATGCTTGGAATTCTGGGCATGCCTGTGACGAAGGAATTAGCAGACTGGTGTTCCTGTAAACAGTCAAACGTCTCGATGCTCACGAACAGCGCCAAGGTAGGGAAATACCAACTCAAGGTCGTCTTTCCAGGTTCAGTTGCACTGCCCTCCCAACTCCCCCACACCAATTTGACCGGAACAGGTGACTATGGCCGGAAACGGGATGTGTGTTAGCTGCGTCGGGTTCATCCTGATGTGTGTGCATTTGGCCCATTTAGCTATAATTTGAATGTGACGTTCTTCCAACATAATGGAGAGATTAGAAAAGTCAATTGCAGCGTTGGCCAGGCGCTGATTTGCTTGGAAAAGGATACCACGGCGCAGGCCATTTCATGATTTTGATATATTGTTGCAAAAAGGCATGCTTTAAAAGCAGACAGAACACACACAACAACAACAACAACAACAACAACAGGACACAGAGGAGATTGCGAAGCCGAAGGCACTGCCGAGGATGAAGCGGCAAAAGACTGGGTCGGGGACCTGGGTCAAGGACACTGTTTCCAGGACACTGCTTTGGTGACACTGTTTTTGACTTTCGATCATTGTTCACATCAGTTTTTTTGACCTTGCTCAATTCTCAAACAATCAGTACTCAAACAATCATGCTGTTGGTGAGAAACATGATTTACATAGTTCCAGGTTCGACATTCTGTTCAACAAATGTAGGCAGGTTCAAATCAAGTTCAAAACTGGTTCAGCACAAGATGGGTACATGAGTTGCTTTATTTAGTATTTTAAATGCAGTTCCCAACGCCATGGAGCTGCTTGGATATGAGAAAGATGAACCTTCTCCCCCGGGACCTTTGCAAGACGAACCTGACGAAGCCTACACACTTTTTGGGGACGAGCCAGATGCACCCGCAAAGCTGGCAGTACTATCGGTTTGCAGCTTCTGCAATCAGAGGAAGATGAACCGGATCCAGTCTGTGCTAGCTCTGGTCTTTTTCAAGACGAACAGGATGAGGCTGATGATAGCGATGGTGAAGAATCAGCTGATTCAGAATGCTACGCAACGGAGGGCGGCAAATCCGTTGTTGGTTTATCTTTCTCGACCATTTCATCTTTCCTGAATTCACAGCTTGCCAAAACGTCAGCTTCCAGTACAACCAATGAGCCAGCTACCAAGAAGCGGACCTATGATAATTCAAGGCGTGAGGCCAAGGCAAAGCTTCGTAAGCAAAGCCTCAAGCCCACATCACATGTGCAGCGTCGCAATTGTCCAGCCATTTGGTTTTACAAACACATGAGATTTCTTGTTTTTGGAGCTTCAAGAAAGACCACTGGTTTCTGAAATAACAAATTAAGTCATGTCTATTTTCTTGGTTCTCAAGTACCCCCCAAAGACTTTTCCCCAGTTCAATTCAGTTGAGGTCCGTTTGGCCACACTATTTGCTCACAAATGCAAATGCCGTGAGGGTGGTTGCTTCAAGCAGTACAGCGTGAAAGAAGTCCAAAGTTTCCTGGACATGTTTCAGGCAAGGAGCAAAAGAGAACAAGATGCTATCCTGTTCATGTCTCTTCAAGATGGCAGTCGGCGTCGCAAGGAGTATTTCTTCTTGAACCAACCAATAAAGCGGGCTTGCTATGAAGCATTGCTGGGCGTTTCTTCTCATCGTCTAGACAAAGCAGGTGCGTTTGATCGCCGGTACAAAGACGCTAAAGACCCAGCAAAGCCTTCAGAGATTACTGCCAGTGTGGACAGCTTTTGCATGGTGTCATACAACAGTATTGCAGAGCCGCTTCCGGACAAGTCCTTTGACTGCTTAAGCAATTGTATTGTTCACATGCTGTCCTCACTCCTTTCCTAAGTCCTATAGTTGACCCGTGCATTGGAAGGTGTTTTGTCAAAACTCACAGCCAGGTTTGTGCGTGGAAAAAAGGCAAGGGGCAAGTCTGGCCCAAATGATTCCGGGAGTGATGGTTGGGAGGAGGGAATCAACATCCAGAGTGATTCCGACCAAGACGCTGATCTTGCCGCCTTCCTCCAATCCAATGCGTCCTTCTTGATGAACATGAACAGAACTGGTGCATTTACTGTGACTTGTTGGCATTTGTTGCCACTCTGGATGCTGATATAAGTTTTAAATAGTTGGGGGCAATGAGAGTTTTGGGTTTTGAAGCTGGGGGAGGAAAAGCATTTCCTGAAAGAGTGGAACCTTGCTGAAACAAGGACCCGTCCGGGTTGGCAAGGAAGTACCTCCCTCCAGGGAATGTCTTTGAGATGCACCAATTTTATCTGGGATGGTGTGATGCCCACAAGATTGACAAGCAAGCCTCGCACCTCCTGTGAAAGCACAATAGGTTTTTCAATTTGCTTGTTTTTCCTCAATGTTTCTCAACAGGTGAGGAACCTTCGGAATTCAAACCAACAAAGGTATCTCACTTTTCTGCGAAGATGGAACTGCAAGTGGACAACGGTTTTGAAGTTTCGATCTAAAAGCAACTTCAGCCAGTGTGACGTGCGCCAGGAACTTAAAGCACAGTCGC
>JAOBYK010435456.1:0-14670 GCA_025434845.1 Phenganax subtilis | reverse complement strand
ATATATTTCTCATGATTTGTAGCAAGACATGCATAAATGAATCAAATGAAACATTCAAAACTTGAAAAGTATATTGTAATGTTAATATAAAAGTCCATGCCAATATCTTTACGCTGGAAAATGTATACACTCATCAAAAATGCTGCATTTACAGGGCTACAATGCCGTGAAAGCTATAGGAAAGTGCTGTGCAACTTGTGGTAAGTCAAAAACGAAATTCTTTTTGTTTAAAGTATTCATGAAAATTTCGCGCAAAATGACATTGATTATAACGAGGAAAATACACTACGCTTTTCTTCATTTCCCCCCTTTTTTAGAGCCAACTACTACCCCTACCCCAACTGAATCTACTTCTACCCAAACTACACCCACTGGATCCATTTCCAAGAAAACTACTCCCACTAAATCCATTTCTACCCAAACGACACCTACTAAATCTATTTCCAACAAAACCACGCCTACTGAATTTATTATTACCCATACTACTCCTATTGAAAGATATTGTACCATGAATGGTTCCCACTATAAGGTATGAACACTAGGCATTTTTTTGTCAAGAGAAAGAAAATTAAGTGAGAGCATCAAATTTGCAAAATGTTATATATCTACAATGTCACAGTAGCTTGAACGTGTAGAAGTTTTGGACAATTCTATGACTTGTAATTATAAAGATTAGACCCACACACTAACCAGACCCAACCACTTACATTATTGAATATCACTCCTAGTTCGCTTTAGCAACTATTGCTGAAGCGGACTCGAATTTGCATTCAATATACTAATGTGCACTGTACTGTGCTTCAAAAAATAGGTCGGCGAGCGGTGGAAAGTAAACGACTGTCAAAAATGTGAATGTGATCATGGTTACAACATTCTGTGTAAAAAAACTGCTTGTCCTGAATGTTCTGTTGTAAGTATTGTTTGTTCTTTTCAATAGTAATTACAATGCTCGTTGTAACTTCCTGTAAGTTTTGTTTTTACTTAATATTATCCCAGGGTTATCAGAACATTCATATCTCCGGTCAATGCTGCGACAAGTGTGGTGAGTAGGGCAGATTTTCGTGTTTAGTCATTATTCAAACTGATCTATTTAATAATTTTTCTTCATTGGACTCAAGAAGCAAGAAATGACCATACCGAAAAAGATGGCGACATATACATTTTACCAGAATGCATTGCAGGCTTAAAGTATAAATGAATGAAAAAAGATGACAAGAAAAACACCTATTGTTATAAAATTTTAAGGCAACGAAAAATGTAACGTCTTGTATCATGCTTGCCTGTCAATAGACTTCACTTCGCTTTTTTAAACGATTTCCGACCGCAACGCATGCTGGTAAAGTGTACATCCGCCATCTTTTCGTTATGGTCAATTGCATGCGCTTACGCTGCGGTTAAAGTGGAAAAACTTTTACGTTCTTTTTTATAGGAATTGAACTGTTTTGATGTCACAAAGCACGTATTTAGCTAACCCAGTCTCTAGCTTAAATTTTAATCGACGTAGCAATTTTTGTTGCTTACAGAAATATATGCCGGTTACAAGAACGTAAGGACAAGATTACCATAAAAAATTATGGAAATAAGGGTTATAAAAGTTTGCACAGAAATCTAAGCATGATTATGCCCTCAAGCAATGCTCATTTGAAAGTATCCAAATTTGCGTTATCTATTTTAAAACGAAAAATGCTCATCTTGTGCGAATGGATTCATTGAAACACAGGAAAACTATACTAAATATACCTTGTAATTTTCAGTTATCACCACGAGTCCGACGTTTTCTCGAATAACACCAACAACAATTGCTGAATCAACGACGCCATTACAACGCTGTGCACTAAAAGGAAAATACCATCAGGTAAATAACAGTATAATAGGACTAGCAACGCATTTTCGCCCAACTGAATCAATGTTTCGAACGCACTGCAGCGGTCATCGTAAGGATTATGGCAAATTAGATATATTCCAACTATGTTTGATGACTGTAGTCTGTATAAGCTAGATTTGAAACATTGATTCAAATTATTCAATAAAAAAAAGGTTATTGGGCTTTTGTAGCGCAAAAATAACCGATGCTTCATGTAGTAGATACATTACATTCCAGCTATACGATTAGTCGTATGAAAGCAATCTACCAAAGTCTGTAAATAAGGTCTTCCTGAGTGAAGATTATGGTAATTGTATGTTTTTACGATCACAAGATTTTGAAGAACTTCTTAATTTTTAACATCAGGTTGGAGAAACATGGAATGAAACCGTATGCGAGAGTTGTACATGTGAAAGTAATTTTTCAGTGGCTTGCATCAAGAAGTCTTGTGGAGAATGCCCTGCGGTGAGTTTCCAATTTCTCTACTCTCAAGATATTTTATTTAGTTTCATAAAATGATCATCTTTTTTTTAATAAAGGGATACAAAAAAACTCCAGTAACGGGAAAGTGCTGCGGCACATGCGGTAAGAAATTTGCAAATACTGAACTTGGAAGTAATCACACTTTCTCTGTGCAGTATGTAGTTCTATGTATATCACTGAGTGATGGCTATTTTCCAGTTAAGCGTTCTTAACTCGCACGTAAAAGTATAAATTCTTTAAAGCTTTTCGTCTAATAACCAAAGTACTTTACACGTTTTGATTGTTCGCGAGACGTGATCTATTCCTGAACAAACACGCAGTTGACATCAGCCTGTGGGATTTATTCTACTTGCACATATTTCTTTGGGAGTTTTCCATTATTAATAAAACTTTTGTCTCTTTATTTTATTCTTTTTATTTTCTTACCTTTTTTGTATTGCTCTTATCACGTTATCACGTCATCTGTGTATCTATTCTGCTCTGAACAGACAACGGCTAAATGTATTTGTTTTTAAGACACACCAACTTTATATTACAATTTAAACTGTCACTTGCTTGTTTGTCCATGTATTCCAAAGCGCTTAACTGGAAAGCAGTTATAGGTATAGCTTATATATAACGCTCTAAAAATTGGTTTTTAGCTACTCCACACTCTTTCCGCCTCTAAAAGAACACCTCAGTTTACATAGCTATACACATACAAAGGGGGGTAGTAAGAACACACCTGTTGGCGTGGTTTGTCTCCCAAAGTACACACCACGCATTTCATATAAGGGTTTCAGTAGGCGTCTAGTGGTCTAGCCACGAAATGAAACGAAGATCATTTTGTCATGCTGCATAGTGGTACCTTAGACATGCTCGTATAGAAGACATCCTTTTGGAGAACTCCACTAACTGTTACTTATTATAGAACCAAAGATTACAACTGTAACCCCACCATACACGACTCCAAAGCAAACTACACTGTCCCAAACCACCCATTCTACAGCAACACTTCCACCAAGATATTGCACTGTGAATGGTACACATCATAAGGTATTCCAGTTACAAGAATTTCAATTTCGGAACTCGTATTTTTAGCCCATCGCTTTATGTCAACTTTCTGACCTTTGTACTCTTAAACGCTACATTAATTCGTT
This sequence comes from Phenganax subtilis, assembly GCA_025434845.1. Classification (NCBI taxonomy): domain Eukaryota; kingdom Metazoa; phylum Cnidaria; class Anthozoa; order Malacalcyonacea; family Clavulariidae; genus Phenganax; species Phenganax subtilis. The sequence continues at coordinate 11,184 of JAOBYK010435456.1, read as the reverse complement.
TGTCAAGGGAAAATCCACAAAAGAGCTATTCAGTAAAAGTTTTAAACTTCTACTTTAAGCGCCCTAGCCATATCGCAATTAACTTTTTCAACTTGTTTCACTCAAGATGATTTTCCTCAAAGAAGGCCCTCTAAAAACCCACCCACGCTGTAACGAGGATAACACAAGTGTCAAAACTTTGCGAAAAAAATTGCGAACGTTTCATCAAATTGGTATATTTGAAATTTTGCGAAATTTCTCAGTTTTATTCTAAAGAAAGTTATATTATAATTACAATGAAAACTTACACATAATGCACTGCAGTATAGGCAAAAAATTATACTTCTAAGATATTTATTCATTTTGTTTGTGGAAATTTAGCTAGGCGAATCATGGAATGTATCCAATTGCAAACAATGTGAATGCGGAAACCAGTACAACATTGTGTGTAAAACAACAACATGTCCAGATTGTGCAGAAGTAAGTCAATGCCATTTATGTGAAAACATATATTTGATACATACAGTACGCTCTTTGATACATAGCATATGGTCAGAAGTTTCGAGCAGTAATTTTACTGGAGACAATTGTTGCCACTAGTGTTTTCTCTTATGCTAGTACAGCATATCGAATAAAAAATTTTTTATAATTCAGGGTTACATGAAAGTCCCAAATCCTGATCAATGTTGTGGAACGTGCGGTATGTAAATGATTCATGCAATCCAAAGTATCTATAAGTACAAAAATGTACACAAAATAACTCAGTTTATACTTCAAACGATTGATACGCCTGGATGAACTTAAGGAAGAAAGGATGGTTCTTGTCTTCATACTGGGGCTACAGTGGCTTAAATGATTCGTCAGAAAGAGCATCTGAATCTAGTATAAATCAGAATGATTTGCGAAATCAGTTAAAAAATGAAAACTGTAATTGAACCGAAATAACAATATCACTTTGCAAACTATGTTGTCTATCGCCATTTTCAAACCTATCCAAATTCATGTTCACTTTCCTAGTGGCAGTGTAATTTGTATTAACAATGACGTGAGATCTTCTCCCAGCTGGAGCCAATCAAATTTTATCTATTCTATACTATACAAGTTATACAACATGAGTTTTTCCTGCTTGCTATAGTATTCACTTCTCCAATACCCATATTTACCACACCAACCACGCCTATGAAATATTGCACAGTGAATGGAACAAACTACAAGGTAATGATAACAGTGGTTTTTCCCAATGCAAATATATCAAGTCATCATTTCAAGCAATATATCGTAATGCCATTAGTTAGAGGATTGGATGGCTGTTTCATGGGGTAGCGCTATGTAAGCTATCTAAATTTTCATCAGTGATAATATTCAAATACAATTCATGGAAAGTAATCAGCTGCCTACCCTACTCAACACATACGCAGAGGTAAGCAATCTTCGAGTGCTTTCTAGTTTTAGTTGGTTTTCCTTTCATTTAGGTTGGAGAAGAATGGAGGAAAACGGATTGCGAAAATTGCACATGTCAAAGTAATTTCACCGTCAAATGTACACAAGAAAGACCTTGCTCTCCTTGCCCAACGGTGAGCAATATTGTCCTGACGAACATATATGCTAAAATCTAGGACGAAACACTTGAGACTATTTCACGCAATTTTGCAAAGTCAAGGTAAAATATTTCCCCAAAATTGAACCTCTTCCCCCCTGTTCGATGTTGAAAACAACCCCCAAAACTTTCTTCGTGATTGACGATTGCCGTAATCTCATGTATGTGATTTTAGGGCAAATATAGCAAATGGTCGCTAGAACTTAAGCGATTTTCACAAAAGGTCTCAACTGATTTCGTCCGAGATTGTAGTTTCAAGACGCTTGAAACATTGGCCTAATCATATGGGACGAAGTTTTATACTTATTTGGTGCCTTTGAAATGCAAATTGTAAAGGTTGCATGCGATTTAAGTGTAGGTCATGCTTATTAACAAACAATTAAAAAAAGCATAATGCCTACGAACTCAATCGTCCAGTTCCCCCTATCGCTACCGTTTATCGAAAAGGCGTCTAATAGGCTAATCCCATCTTTACACGGGCCACCCATCTCGGAAAATCTGTTGTAAGCAGATTATTGAACTACGCACTGAGGTATTCAAAACGAAAAACATTAAAATCGAAACTTGATATCAAAATAAATACAAGAATAGGCAAAGTAAATAAATAAGAATAATTTTTTAGATTCTTGACGGTAAATACCTTAACCACTTATGTTTTTACAATACAAGAGGTGTTCGATCAAGTGTTTTCGACTCCCGTTTTTGAAGGCTGCAAGTTTGATGACTTACTGTTGAGTGTAATACCCTCGTAAAATAATGCTCTTATTTTATAATATTGTAAGGTCTTATGAGTGAATCCATCCCATGGTTCTATTGTGTTTCATTGTTATTACCAGCCAATGAATACATCTCATCATACGTAGTACACGTACAGATAGTTGGCAACCTTCCCATGTAAATGCGCCAAAATTCATTCCTCAAATAATTTGTGAATCAATTGTGACAATGGATAACGTTTTTATACCGATACATTTTTTTTAATTTACAGGGCACAATGCGAGTTGTTCGTCCTGGAATATGTTGCCCAGATTGCTGTAATTATATGTTTATTGACTTCAACCAAATTTAGAGCGTAGCGTAGTACAAACACATTAGAATGTACTTTTATTACTAGCACTTTCTTTGCTCTGCACGAGACAGCGTTTACTAAGCCCCTCACATTAAATAACCCTTTTGGCAGTGCTGTAAGTAGCTTCGTTGCAAGTAACTAGTTACACGCAACTATCTTTCTTGAGTAACTCTCGCTGTAATTAGTTACTACTTTCAAAAGGTAACTTGTAACTTTGACTAGTTACAAAAGAGTTCAATAAAAAGGAACGAATACTAGTTGTATTCGCCATCATTATCTCCGTTACTTTGTTCGATACTCATATGCTCAGCCATCGTACACGCTATTTCAAAATTGTTGGCATCTTGCCCCAACTATCAAACTTGGATAGGTATTTGAGTTTCTCATGTCTCTGAGGATAACTCTTTAATCCCTCATTTCTACGACATTCTATCTTTCTTAAGCCTGTTTTTCACTAGCGTTTTTTTCGCGCGAAGCGACTTATTGTATTTATACCTCATGCGCTTTCAGCTGAAACTTATTAGTTTTTAATCAATTCCTTTCAATTTGAACAATACAAAAAGTCCATTTGCGAAAAAATATCGCTAGTGGAAAACAGACTTTAAATCCGTCAGCAGCAAGGTGCAAATTGACCGATCCAATGCAAGTCTAGCTAGCAATGGGTACTAGTATACAGTGTAACAAACTTTGCATCTTATTTGTTTAGCCACCAGTGAAACACCTCCAACTCATTCAACTAAGCAATCTAGCACGCCATTTACCACAACATATACGACACCTTCAGTAACCAAATATTGTAAAGTGGATGGAGTAAAATACATGGTAAACTTATGCATCACTAAGGGTCTTTTAAGTATCACAAAATAATTACATAAAAAACCTAATCACTTTGTTGTTTCATATAGAAGAGTGAAAGATGGAACAAATCCTATTGCGAATCATGCGTTTGTGACGATGGCTATCGTACTGTTTGCATTTTGACAACTTGTCCAACATGTGCTCCGGTAAGTACCATGGCGCGACAATTTCTTAATCAAAAGAAAACTTTTCCGTGTTTGCAAAAAGCCTGCATTAAGGTGAAGAAAAAACACGCGGAAAGTTTTTATAGAAACCAGTCAGGGAAATGGTGTGGCAATGCATTCGAATTTCTGATAAACTTTCACAGCAATATGTATCTCAATGAGTCACAGGCGAGGAAAATGTTTTTCTGCCGTATATCTTTCATTAATTAACTACTTAAAATTATACAGATTATCTTGAAAGATTATTTGGTATTGATAAACTTTATACCAATAAAATTCAGTTTTATCATACAGCTATTCAAAGTATTATGCTCCGTTAATGTTGCGAGCTTTAAACCAATCTGCGTTCACGCCTCTTTTTGAAAGGCTATTTTAAAATAGGCAAGTTGTAACAGTGCCATACTTTGTCCTTGTCTTGAAGCATACAACTCAATTTTGACAGGGTTATCATAATGTTTCGCATTCTGGAAAATGTTGTGACCAGTGTGGTAAGTACATATGTGTACCTCGATATTTTCAAAATTTAATGTTTTATAATCCGCACTAATTACGGGTAATACTACATTTTTGCCAGTTCCAACAACAACACCATCTCCAAAGTATTGTACAATAAATGGCACTCGTCATGAGGTAGTAAAGCAACTACTTTTCACATATGGTCGAACAGTATATATAGAAAGCACCCTATTCCTTACGAGAAGAATATAGTGGAAAACACACTCCGAAAATCAACATCTTGTGAACTAAAGATACGAGTTGTTAAAGAGTGAGACAGAATATTCAAGATGATAGCTATTTCGACTCTATTTCAAAGTCATTGTCAAACCCAACTATTAGCACCTTGACAGGGCTTAGACAGGAAGAAGAGATGACGTAAATCAATGAGTTGACAAGAATACGAGAACATGAGATATTTACAGAAAAAGTCGTGAACTTTGAATGTTTTCATGGTGACTAGAAAGTTAATATAAGGTTTTGTGGAAACACCACGTAAATTTATTTATGCAAAGCTTTCGGTCCGTTAGCCCGGATGCTTGCACTGAGACGGGTCCAGGCACACGGACTGAAATCTTCGCATAAATAAATTTACGTGGTGTATTCACAAAACCTTATATTAGCTAAAAGTCATGTATTCTGGGTCTTACTCATGCATATGGTCTGACTAGGTCTGACTGACTTTTGTCTCTCATTGTCCCATGTTCTCGCATTCCTGTCAACGCACTGACTACGTCATCGCTTCTTCCTGTCTATAAGCTCTTGGGAAGGATGCCAGTATGCTTGTGAATAGTTAGGTTTGACAATGACTTTGAAATAGAGTTGATATATTACCTTAAATATTCTGTCTTGTTCTTTAACAACTCATATCTTGAGTTTACAAGATGTTGATTTCGGAGTATGTTTTCTACTATATTTCGCAAAATTTTCCTCTGGAAAAGATTTTTGGACCAGTCTTTGCTCATTTTAATCCGAGAATGTCCAACAAATTTGCCTATTTTATAACTGAGTTGGAGGGGGTGAGGACAGCGTACTGACCGTACTCAAAACTACACTATTTTCATGCAAAGTTTCTGTCATGACTTTTGCAAAAGTCAAACACAGAAGCTCTCCATGAAATCAGCTTATTAATACAAAAGTGGTGTAGACATCATCAAATTGTAATTGAAAATTTCTCTTGCTTGAAAAAGATTAACGAAACGTGGAAAGAATCTCCTTGTAAACACTGCTCGTGTGGCGATGATCTTTCCGTCATTTGTCAAATCAAAAATTGCGCTATCTGTCCCACGGTATGTACAGAAATAAAGGCACTACATAAAACAGTATAACCCACGTGCAAATGTGAAAACGGTAAAACAGGCATTTGCTGGATTTTTTAACTATCTTATCCTATAACGTTAATATAATAGAATGCTGTAGTCTGCAGCCTAAGATTTACTGCTTTAAGGAAAGAGGACATTAAACTGTATCCTGCAAATATTTACAATATAAATGGCTAAATGCTATTTATGTGGTAAAATCAATGATTTACTCAATTCTGATTCTAATACAGGGTTACGAAGCAAAATCTCAACCAGGTGAATGCTGTAAAAAATGCGGTAAGCATTCAAATAATCGACGCTCCAATACAAAAGTATAGAGCTTGTGTTTAGCAAAAAACTGGCACTGTCACTTATAAAAAAATGCTTGTCTTCATGCAGTTTGTTTTGAATTTGAACCAAAACTTGCATTTGACAGGTCGTAAGTAGCATCTAATGTATTATTCTAAAGATTATTCGAAATATAATAATACAAGTTGAGAGATTTGTGGTCTAATCTCCAGGACAAATATCCGTTCGCTTGAAAACTCAAGAAACTTTTAACTCCTTGATGGAAAAACAAAAGGTCAAAATCCGCGTATTTCTTGGAACTATTTCCGACACTATTAAAGCACGTTGAGCGCGTTACGGCGTTGCTAAAAGGCTTATGACATTATGTACGTCTAATCTCCAATGAAATATCAAAGGTTAAAGAGTACAAAGTAGTCTGGGTATTTCCCAGGACTTTTTCACGCAAATTTAAGCTTAGTAATTTCAATATCACGTGGCTTATTTTGTCTACGATATCAAAAATTTCAAGTAGATATTTAATACGCACGTTCTCGAAAAGACATATACAATTCATCTTGACCTTCAAAGCAAAAGTTGGTCTTTGTTATGAAGTCAAACCATGATTACTTTGAACAGGAAAGCAAAGTTAGAACCCATAAACGGATCACGTGGACAGAATGATGGTTGCTTCATGTCTACTGTTAACATGAACATTGTTCAAGTGTAGGATTTCATTAAGCTCATCAATTTGTTCACATTTACTTCTGCTGACAGTGACTCGTCTTTACAGTTTGAGCGAACCGCAACATAGCATGCAGTATTATAAACAGTTGTATTCATGAACGTGTGTTGTTTTTTTCAACAGTTATGATCGCGACTCCATTCTCAACCACTCCCATCAGTACGCTTTCATCGAGCACACTATCACCAAAATATTGCGTTTCAAATGGAACACGGCATGAGGTACACAACATGCACTCTGCATCTAAAAAGCTATGCTTAAGAATTGTTTTTGTATCATCAAATTTCTGGAATTCTAAAGTAATATGACAAGATTTCTGGCCAAGTCAATCAGAAAAGAAATATGATAGGTGTAACTTCTCAGGCAAACTAAACTATATTCAATGATAAGCTAGTAAAGTTTCTAGAAATGAGAAAACAATACATTTCCTTTCGTTTTACCATGAAATATTATTCAAATTACCTCAATTAATTCTTTTATCTACAGATAAAGTGCGGTTTCTTTTTCCCAACTACACAGCTTACAGTTAGTCTCTCTCTAATATTTGGCGATAGCAGTATACTTTTCATTTAATTGTCGTGTAATTTAAAATATAGATTGGTAAATCATGGAACAAAAGTAATTGTGAGACGTGTGAATGTCGTGACAGCCTGGCAATAATATGTCGTTCGAAATCATGTCCTCCGTGTGGCTTGGTAAGGTTTAAACGTTTCTATTTCTGTTTTCTGTCCGGTTAGCTCAGTACATACTATTCAAACACACAAAAATCTGGAAGTATCTCCTGGAATCTCTTTGTTGATACCCCAATGATCAATGCTCTGTAGAATATTGCGCGGAACTATTTTTGTTTTTGCATCCAGGTAAAAATAGATTTAATATTTTCAGCTTCTGACGCACGCACAGTGTTTAAATCTTGTTAAACTTTAAAATGAAACACGACTTGTGAATTATCAGCGCTTAATACGTATAATAACGAAGCATGGAATATCTTTAATCCATCTCTTAATTGATTTCTAGGGCTATTATGCTGTCCCGGAAGCCGATAAGTGTTGCCCCCTTTGTGGTAAGTACGGAATAATTTGAGCCTCGTACTAATTGAAATGAAACATTTTATAAAACACTTGGTAATATCTTTTCGTCTTCTTTGGCATGCACTCGTGTGATCATAAAATGAGCAAAAATCATCAGCGAATCTACGCCGTTGCCAAGAATGCCAGAGCAACGAAAGGGCAAGGGAGCCAACTTTCCACAAAGGGCACTTTTTCTTTCGTTGTTGACAAATGCATGCACGCCAGTAAAAGGCAATACTTCATTAATTTTTATAGTTTTTTATTTTGCAACGATATATATACCTACGCTGAATGAAAGTTTTTCGGCAAGATTCTCCGCTATGTATATGTAACAAACATATCACTTTTAAGCAAGTGACACGTACAATATTTTATTAACTCGTTTTCGGGATCTCCACACTCACTCGCTCGCTTTTCAAAATTTCTTCTGGAAAAACAATAGCACCTTGGCACCACATGCACCCCACTGCAAAAGGGCAAGGGGAGCAGCTGCATCCCCTGTTCCTGCGTCATTGGCTGTTGCTATGCCAGTTATTGTCCAGTTGAATTATACTATTGTTGGCCATGCATGCAGCAATTATCACTTTCGAATCGTTGGAGATGATCATCCACTTATCCTTCTCTATTGGTTGCACCGACATGAATAATTTTGCTCTATAACAATACAGTTACTAACTCCTTTTCCTTTACACATTTGTCGCACTTGACCATAACGAAAAAGATGGCGACATGTATGTTTTACCAGAATGCACCACAGGCTTAAAGTATAAATGAATGAAAAAATATGACAAGAAAAACACCTATTGTTATAAAATTTTAAGGCAACGAAATATTTAACGCCTTGTATCATGCTTGCCTGTCAATAGACTTCACTTCGCTTTTTTAAACGATTTCCGACCGCAATGCATGCTGGTAAAGTGTACATCTGCCATCTTTTTGGTTGTGATCAATTTTGATCAGTTCACTTGTGTGCAGTAAGAAGTAATGACTGTTCTTATTGATGTAGTTTCGTACACTGCGCCATCAACTCCAACTCCTGAGGCTAAACCTTGCGGCGTGAAGTCAAAGAATGTGACTGTTACAAATACGAATGGTTGTATTGGACAGCTTGTGCATACCAGATGTGTGGGTGGTTGTGAGTCAGATACTGATGTAGACTTCTTTACGCATCCATTCATTCATCGAGAATGTTCGTGTTGCCAACCATCTGATATCGAAAAAGCCGAAGCCAGGTTGACCTGTAAAGGCACCAGCTATGTATACCCGTATATAGTAATCCGAGCCTGCGATTGTACGAAATGCGGTACGAATCCAGTAAAGGAAAAAGAAAAATCGTTCGTGAATATAATAAAGAATCATCAATACTTTTCACTGCTTTAGCCCATTTTGATAAGATTCTGATAAAACTTGTCTCTTAAATAAGAAAACTATTCTATTCATTTCAATCACTAGTTTAAAAATAGATATCATTGCGGGTAAAGTTTAGCTGATGTACTTTGATTGTTTGAGTATAATTGTTTGAGTAAGATCGAGGCAAGGAACGCCATGCGTCATACTACCATTAAGGAGTGGTATAGTTTATATAAAATAATACTTGGGTAAAGCTTAGTAATCTAAAGCAATGTGTATCAGTATATCAGAAAATATCCTCTTTGTATTCTTAAATTGCTGGTAAACTGGCGTTGAAACGTACGTTTAAATTGAAGTTACTATTAAACCCATGAGTCTTCACACAAATATAGCTGTAAGCAGTAATTCAGTGATGATCGGGATTTCTAGCTACCCGACTGGAACATCGGAAATTCCATACAAAAAATCCTTCATGTGCCAGAAAGAATCAAACCGATAAAGACAAGCATCATACATCTAAGAATCTATTGGCACTGTAGCTCGAAAAGTATTTCACTCCAAAAATATCATACACTTTGCAAAAAATCCAAATTGCAAAAAATCCTAAAATATCCAAAAATCCAGGAAAATGCTTGAAGTATTAAAAAAGTCCAGGAAAATCCGAAATGTATCACGAAGTCTAAAGAATCTATAGAATCCTGTAATTAATAAGCAAATATGCGGGAAAAAAAGAAAAATGCCGGGAGGAAAATCCGAAAATGCACTTGGAAAATCCAAGGCTTTTTGAAAATCCGGGAAAATCACTCGCTGTAGCTTGCACGATGCATAAGTCGTCAGTACTCAATTTTCCATTGCTTTGTGAATCAAAATTAGAAAATTGATTGTTTATTCGTTTACTTTTCCAAATTGAATCACTTGTGATTATTTTTAACATGCCACAAAGAAATAAATACTAGAAAACCTTCAAAAGTTTCTGGACCATATTAATAGTTTACATCCTTCAATTAAATTTACGTTAGAATTACAGAAGGATGACAAAACTATGCTTTTCTTAGATGTTCTGTTGAGATACGTAAAAGACAGGTCTTTCGGTCATAGTGTTTAAGAAAACCAACACACACTGACAGGTATCTGAATTATAAATCATTTCACCATCCTTGCATCAAGAACTCTGTCTGCAAGACTCTCGTCAATCGAGCGAAAACAATTTGTAAAAAAGATCATTTTGATATACCCTAAGCATTTCATAGATAAAGCTAAGAAATCAAGAAAATCATCACAAACGAAGATTGAATACGCATCTTCGGTTTGCCTACCATACATTGGTACCGCCTCGCATAAAATTGAAAGAATATTAAAAGGGGTATGAATAAAAGTACATCACTCAAGTCAAAACAAATTGTTCAGATCTCTTTGTTCACACAAGGACAGTGTTAACGAATTTCAGAAACCTGGTGTATATCGCATTGGCAGGAATCTCTCAATCCTTCTGAAAGAACACAAGAAGAATTGCGAGAAAGCCGAGCTGGAAAAATCAGCTGTGGCTAAACATGCATGGACATTTGACCACCGTATGAAATAGAATGAAGCAACCATTTTAGCGATGGACAAATACATGTGTTCTCGCAAAATGAGAGAATCTATTGAAACTGAAAAGCACAAAACGATCGCACAAGAGGGTAAACCACTAAACAGCACTGCCGTGCTCTCTTTAACGTGCAAAATTGATTGTGTTCTTCTTGTCTGTGCACGCGCGCAACTTTGACCGTTTATTTGGTCAAGTGACGCGAGCAACTGATCACGACGCTCTTAATTTAAAAGAGACGCGTGATTACAAAAAGTCTGCTTCGCACAGCCCGGGTTTATGGACCGAAAGCTTTGCATTAATAAATTTACGTGGTGTTTCCACAAAACTATATATTAGTATAACGTATATACCGTAGGAAAGCGAGATAATGGTGTGTTTTTATGTAATAACATCCTGCTGTTCTTCACATATGCTATGCAGGGAACGACGTACCAAATATCAGGTCAAAAAATTAAAATTGGTCAGTGACATACCACGAGGATTACAATAAAATGTGGACTAAGGGCCCTTTCACACTTTGCTCGCTTGTAAATCAATCTAGTTAATTCGAATTCGATTCGATTGTAAATTCACTTGAAAGAAGTATTCACATTTGATGATTTCATATGGACTACTGATGAGCCAAGCCCAAGACTTACTAGATGGTTAGATAAAGTTCCATTTACGAGGTAGTGTGACATCAT
>JAOBYK010435345.1:0-14673 GCA_025434845.1 Phenganax subtilis | reverse complement strand
ATGCTCTGGTGCTCACCAAACAAAGAGATACGCTACGTTACGCTACGGTACGGGCGAAGTGGAAAACCGGCTTTAGTTGAGTAACATACCTTCAACAATTTCGTCGTAGTTCGTACCAAACCCAACCAGATATGCAGGCTGTATGATTTTTCTTCACTACATATATCCATCTATATAGGCGGAAATACGCCTATTGCCCATGCAAGTATCGCATCAGCTCAGCTGCCAAAAGCAATCTTTCTTTCGGAAATCTATTAGACCGGCGAAGCCTAAAAGGTCATTGCCCACTTACCGTAGCGTTACTATATAGCGTATATATTTCTTCGTCAGCACCTGAGCATAGCTAATGACTTTCGAATAAAGAATTGCCTTACTGTACGCTACGATTCGATTGAAGTGGAAGTGGCTTCCAATATTTCCCACTTCAGCTGTAACGTGAGCATGCACCAGAGCAAAACAGTGAAACAAAGCCTTTGTTTCACTGCTGTTTCATGCGTTTGAAATGAAATAAGCCGTTATACATGTGTGAACATGCAGATGATACAGAGATAAACTACACATAACTATAGTAAACTATAACTCATGCAACATGAAATGAATTCATCTAGCTATAGCCCCGTTTACACTATACCGCATTGCTATCGGAGCTGGTCAAATTTTACATCTAGCTACGCTCTATAAAGGTTTTTAATGATAATGACACAAAGAATTATACAAAATCTGTCAGCCTAGTTAACATTTGCTGGTGATTATTGCTCCTTAACACCAAACGCAGACAGCGTGAGGAGTGAATCAGGTCTAGTGTAAACGGCGCCTATGTTGCGATGTTGCGATGTTTTTTTTTGTTGTTTCACCACATGACGTTTTTGTTTTTCATATGCAAATATCAGCCCAAACTTGTCATTGAAGGTATGGTTTGGAGACTTGACCAAACACCTTGATTTTTATTGTACATGTTTGTGCAGGCCTGCATAGTGAGTGAATGCGGAAAACACAGCTATTAAATGATATGGTTAAGAAATTCGACCTCAGGCTTTGTTGATCTTCTTGTTCATGTTTTACCAAACTTGTGCACGGTCAAAACATAGTTACACTGTGTTAAAATTGAAGTGGAAAATATTAAAGCTGTTTTCTACTTCAAACGCATCGTAGTGTATAGCGTATGTCCGTGTTTGCCGTCAACAGGTACCCTCTGGTGCTCACGCAACAAAGATAAGGCGGACCAACTTTTGTGTGTTTTTATATGTGCAAATCTTAGTGCTAACTTGATGATGATGATAACAAACTTTATTAACGGAGCATGCTATTCCCAACATTAAGAAAGCGATTTTCATTGAAGATAGTTTTTAGTTTGGGCACAGTGAAGTCTGAAAACATATTTATGGAAGACATGGTTTTGACTTCAATCTTTGTTGATTTGTTTGTTAATGTTTATCTAAACTTGCGCAAGATTAACACATACTTATTGAGGGTATGACTTCGACAATAATGCTAACTCTGCCAAAGTTTTCGTTTTGTTTACTTATGGATGTTCAAACCTCTGCTAGGGAAAACTAATGTTTTAGAGTGATAAAGCTGTCATTTAGTATATGCTATATTATTACTCCATGTAAGGAACTATTTGTAATGTCGTTATTGAAGAGTCGGCAAACTTTCCAATGTTATTGGCAGGAGCATACCAAGACCCAGTATAAAATCAAAAATCATTAGAAAAGTTGACAGGTCATTTCTCTATGCTTTAAAGTTTGAAGTATCCTTTCAGGAACATCAATATTGACGGCAATATTGAGCTCTTGTTCACTGATGTGACATTACGGGTAACATTCTTAAGTTTTGCGCACAAATCCAAATTTCTTTAGACTTAATCGGGCATAAACCACCAGAAAATGCTTTAAAAAGAAACTTTAAACAAAAATACTAGCCGGTTGAAACAGCGAAAGATGCGATAAGAGCAGGTTTAAACGGACTCGGATCCCATTGCCATTCCACTCACATTTAAAGCCAATCAAACTGATAATTTATGCTGAAACTTAAAAAGCTAGCCAAGTTCAAAAACCAATAATATTAGCCAACAGCTGCAAAATATATCTCGCGAACGATAATCTGAACATTGACAAAGTTGCCATGCAACATAAGAATGTTAGTGATATTTCTATTCAATTTAAAATTCTCAGTTGGATGACTGTGTTATAACCAAACTTCATCCATGCTTTTGCACGTCATTAAGTGTCACTGAGTATTTTTTCCTGGGATTTTTTTCTGCTTCCTCGGAGAAATTTTCTAAAACAATGGCAAACAGTATCACGAGAAATAAATTCCAACTTGAGGCCATGTTTGGAGCAAAGACAAGCGACAAACATTGCGTATCATAATATTACACGGCATTTTTCTCACCAGGAATCAACATTCTAAAAGCATTAGTTTAGTACAGTCTTGAGATCATTGTTATATCAAGCAGGAATGTTGTTTACCATCATATGGTCCTTACAAAGCAAATTACTTGATTTAAAACAAAATGCAGGACATGCACTTTAATGACATCATTGCAAAAGGTTCAGTTGCGAAAAATGGAATGCTTGCATACAGATGGCATGAAGCCGTGCATTGCCATTGAAGCACTTTGATTATTGAGCAACAGAATGATACTTGTCTATGTTTTTATACATTTTTTCGTGTTCCTAGGCATTGAGTTGTATAACCACCAAAAAAGTTTAAAAGAAGTTCTGAGTTGGGGCACAGGGAGTCATAAACATTTGAGAGAATCTATTAAAAAATTTTGAGCATTTGACATGATAAATTATTTAAGCTTAGGAAAGAAGCTGATCGACATTTTTCTCCCATTCTGTTGACGCCATCTGGTTATCTGTATATGTATTATGTATATATATTATTAGTATGGGTATTGGTATATGTATTATTAGTATTGTGTATATGTATATGTATTATGTATTATCGTAATAATATTTATCAGTGCTCAGCGATCGAAGGACGGAAGACAATCAACTAATAGAATTGAAAAGATTGCTCTCATTTTTCCACACAACATGAGAGGATAACTAAATTCAAAGACTAATAATAGATTAGTCCATAGTTTGAAGACATATTGCAGTAAATATAATCCGCATATTGGCAAAGCTGAGGTAGAAAACACGAATGGAATAGAGTTGGGTGCAAATCCTCAGTTTGATGTCAGTGTTATAACCAAACTTCATTCATGTTTTTGCATGTCATTGAGTGTCCTTCAGTCATTGAGTGTTTTTTCCGGGGATATTTTTGCTTGCTGGGCTGTTAAATTTTCTGCAAAAGTGGCAACAGGCAAACAACAAATAGTGGACTCTACAATATTATATGACATTTTTGTCGACTGGAATTAGTATTGTAAGGCTATTAGTGTAGTACAGCCTTTAGATGATCGTGATATCGAGCAGGAAGATTATTTGCAATCACATTGCTCTCGCAGGGGGAACGGGGGGAGGGATTTCTTCAACAATTGTGCCACTACAGTGCTTAGGAAACATGTTCCTCTAAAAGTCTACGCATATTATTTCCATGATTGCAGACGCTGATGTCGGTGCTTTTCGTTGTTTGTGATTACTTGCGATGGAACCGTTTGTCCTTTACTGCAAATGTTTCTTTTACTAACCGACAATTCCCATTACAGACTAAATTTCGATCATGGCAAAAAGAAAATAAATTCATCTACGCCCCTGGAAAGAACATATTAGAAGAAGTTATATTTCAAAGTTTGGTGGCGAAAGGTTATAAAATGCATGAAAAACAGCGCTGCGAAGTTTGCAAATTTTGTCTATTACGTGCGCAATTGTTACAATATTAGGGTCATTTTCGGCTCAAATATGGCAACAATTTCCACACGTAATGAAAAAATATGCTAAATTTTCAAACTTCGCAGGGCTATGTTTCTTTGTTTTTACAACCTTTCGCAACTAAACTTTGAAATTTTACTACGTTAAAAATACTCAATCCAGCTGCGTAAATTTCTTTACTTCTTTTCGTGTAGATCGAAATTGAGTCCGCAATGGGAATTCTCCATTGAGGACGAAAGTGTGGAGAGGGTCACTGACCTCAGCGTTTATATGGAAACCAGGCTTCACATTTCCCTAGCATTATAAAATATCTGAATCTCACAGCTACTCCTGTTTCTGAAAGAAAGAATTTTATTTGCGAATTACCGTCTATATTCTATTTTCCGTGCAGTACAAGTATAAATTCATTATAGACTACTTAATAAACCAGTTTAGTCAAGATAGTATGAGCTATAACTACGTTAATTATAAAGTGTACCACATTGGTGTAATTAAGGTGATGTGTTTCAGGAGCGGAAGTTGCAGCAAGGTAGGTTTGAGGGCACAGATATATATACAGTAGGAAGTATCCCAAGAACAAGAATCTATGATATTATTGCAAGTACATCGGCTAGATCAATGACCACAGCGAGTTCTTGTAATTCCTAAAACAAAACAGTGATACTGTTAATTTAACTCCAAATTCAACTAATGAGTGATTAATAGGTATAAATATTAATTTTCAGTGTTTAATATGAAATTGATACTAAATATTATACATTAGTTTGTATTATTTAGACATTAAAATACTATAGTCTAATAAATTGGTAAATATTATTGTACATATTGAAATACTAAATCAAATTGAACAATTAATTATTAGACAAAACAGTTATACTATCAAATAGCGACTAATTATAAGAAAGGGTAGGTTTTCTAAATTTCTACATATCTTTATTGACTGCAAAAGTAGCAGCGATTTTGAGCGGCTTTTGATCATAACTACGAGGCCTATTATGTTCTTACAACGATGGTATGTAATATGTGTCTATCGAACATACATCTCGGAACAACAAAATACATACTGAACTTATTCTATCATGCCTAAAACATTTTCACAATACTATGGTTCCATCCAGAATTATTGTTTGAGCACTAATGTGCGAATATCGGTATGCTTTCATGTACAGTGTATTTGCATAGACTTGAGGAAAGTGTAGCGTTCTGCTTATGATCCATATAAAGTCATCATCAAAATTCAAATTTCAATTTTGGCGGTCAATGAATTATGTTAATTTGTTTTCTGTATAACTGTCTGTACTTCGACTGAATTGCAGGGGTCCATTTTACCACCAACACAAAATGATATGATTTTGGTGAATAATAATAAACATGAAGTAAAAAAATAGAACAAAGACTTTGTTGAGTATCTTCGAACCTACCTTTGATCGTGCCAAACCAACTATGCAGGATGGCTGACTTAATTGTCTTCACTGTATGTGTTTATCTATAGGCGGAAATACGCCTATGCCTAAATATTGTATGAGCTCAATTTCCAACTTCCAATTGACGTTTCCCAATTTCTCTCTACCGTAGCGTATATCTTTCAAAAACCATAATAATGGCTTAGAGTTGAAAATACTATTACGCAAAACATAATCTGCACATTGGCGAACTTGCAATGCAACATAAGAATGGTTCTAATATTTCTATGGAATTCAAATCTTTAGTTAATTGGATGACTGTGTTATAATTAGACGTCATTCATGCTCTTGCCATTAAGTGCCACATGAGTGTTTTTTCCTGGAATTTTTTTACTTGACGGGCTTGATTAAATTTTCTGAAACAGAGGCTAACAGTATAGCTTAATATTCAAATGTGTTTCATGTGATGTGTGGTGCAAGAGACAAACGACAAATGTTGTATTTCACAACATTACATGGCATTTTTCTCGTCTGGCATATCGTTGTTAAACGACCCAATTGTTTACTGTAGCGTTCGTATAACGGGATCTTTCTTTCGGGTCGTTAGGGGGACAGCTTCTTGATTATAACTGTTCAGCAGAGCAGTTATAACCACACTCAAAACGCACTCAATATCTCAAACCCAATATATTCACTTCTAATGCTTCTCTCACATGTGCATTGTGCGAGTGTTCACTCCCTTTTGTCTTCATTAAAAACGAACCACAGAATATACATTTTAAATTCATCGCTACAAAAGCTTTAGTTGGAAAAATCAAAAATGCAAGCAAATAATCTATCAGGAATTAAATGGCTGAAGCCGTGCATTGCCGTTGTAGTGCTCTGATCATTGAGCAACAGAGTAATATCTATGTTTTTATACATTTTTTTGTGTTTCTAGGCATCAAGTTGTACAATCATTAAAAAAGTTTACAAGAAATTCTTAGGTGTATGGGCGCAGGAAGTCATTAACGTTTCAAAGAATATTTCATAGGAAAGAAACTAATCACGTTTTTCCGCACTTTTGTTGAAGCGATCATATGCCTGATTTTCTAGTGATCGTAATAAATATTTATCAGTGTCAACGATCGATGAACAGAGAAAAATCCTCTAAAAATGTAGCTGGTTTCGAGTTAGAAGTAAAAATATTTTAGCAACTAACTTAGCCGGGCATGACGTATTAGCGATACATATTTTGTGCAAAGCGACATTTGTAATGTTCAAACCGAAAAAAGTTGATTCAAAACCAATTAGTTTCAGCTGAAAGCTCTTGAGATAAAGAAAATGCGTGGCTTCGCTCGAAAAAAAGCGCTAGTGGAAATGAGGTAAAGCTTCGCACAAATCTTGTGTTTCCAGCATTTAGTTTTGTGCTTTCGTCGAAATAACATTGCACTGAAGAAATTGTAATATCGTTATAAGATTTTGTGGTTGTTCCAACCTTTGGGACATCGTGATTTTTCCCTGATCAATTGCCTCGACAAAGCAGGACTGGTATGTGAGTTTACGTTTGACAGTTCGTTTAATGTTAGCTAAATTTAATCAGTTTTGATTAGTGGTTTTCACCAAATTCGTCTTTGAGTAACTTGCATGAAGAAATTGCTTATTCTCGTTTTAACTGTATGTGAAATCTGTGTTTTCAATTATTTATGGTCTGTTTTTAATGTAGCACATGGCATATTGATTTGTGTGCACGTTCATAATTTAGTTTTAGAGTATTCTAAAATATTCAGAACGTAGTGTATGGACTTTAGTTTCCTAATGCAAGTATGCCATATTTTTGTTCAAGGCAACGTGTATTATTTCGGCAAATCGACCAAGAAACAGAAAAATTGTATTGATCATTTGTATATCAGAATATTACAGTTGCCCGTAAAAAATATCCCCGCCTTCGTTTTCTTTGAATCTTATTTAACGTGTCGTGGCGCAAGCAAAATCGTCATTGTTTCAAGTCAGTGGAATATAAATATATCTGGAACGCTAACGGGCCTGTTCATATGGGCCAAAGTTATCGCAGTTAGCGAGGAAACTTTTCGGCAAATTCGCAAGCGAGATCTCGCCTTATTAACAAATAGTACGACAATTCGATATATATCTGTTTTCAAATATATATCTTTATTCAAACAAAATACCAAAATTGGTACATCGAATACACAGCAACACTCACGCACTAATATAAAGAATACAACAGATACTTATAACAAGAAGTTAGAACTATTGCATAAACGACTGAAGAAAAAACAACATATATAGAATTGTCAACTTAGGTTAGCAAAAGCATTTAGAAGGTCAAAACAGTATTTACTCACGACTTGAAATGTAGATTTGTCTCGCATCGATAACGTATAATTAAATAACGCGTCGGAGTCAAATAAGCGGGAAAAGCTATTTATATTTGTTTAGACTATCAGTAAATTTCTTTCTGAGGTTAGTGAACTTGACGTTTGTACAAGAGAATAAAAATGTTGCTCATTTCCAACCCCGTTTAGATCGCATTAATTGCATAGTCTATCACTGTATGGAACATTGTTGTAACGTCCAGTTTCAACAAGAAGTTTATGAGCTGAAATCCAAAACTTTGTAACGGCTTGACGATGTTTAAAATTGCTAATTTCGGATAGATATTTTTCTCCTTCAAAATGCACTTTCATATTTTTGTAAACCTTTAACTTGCCACTATTTTCACTGGGTTGAAACTGTTTTGTCCAATATTCCATAAAGAATTCTTCGAGTTTGTTTTTCAAATAATGGCAAAATTTTGTTCTTTTAATGCTGACTTGAGCGGTTCAGTTTGCAAGTTGCAATTTTCTATCCCAGCTAATTATAAAGTATATTTGACAAATATTATTGGCTTTAGGTTAAGGTCCGTACAGACGTTCGCCGCTTCACCCACAAGTCTGTATGGAAACGAATTACTTTTGATACGGAACCAATATTTCACTACAAGTTTTCACTAAGGTGTCCTCCCCAGTTCGGAATAAACAGCCAAATTTGTTGCTTTTGAATGAACACCTAAGATTCTTTTGCAAAACTTTAAATGGAGTTTCTCGATTTCATTGTTAATTTGAAAAATTTTGTTTTTAAGCATATCGAAAGAATTTATTTTTCCCAAAAGATACGGACCCCACACTTCGCAACCATACAATAGAATTGGAGTAACCAGTGAGGAAAATAATTTTTTAAGTATTTTGATTGGAACAGTTTCAATGCTTGATAAATGTTTGAAAATGCTATGATAGGCGTGTAGCGCTTTTCCATGCATGTATGATCTGTTGCGTTCGTTTGAAATTACCAGAAAAATGAAGAGTAATACCAAAATAACAATAGTCATCAACTTGTTCTAAAACGTTTTTGTCAAATGACCATATTGATGATAAATGGCAACGTTTTTGGGTTGGTGTTCCAAAGATAAGGACTTCAGATTTTTTGAGATTTTTATTCAGTTTCCATTTTTTATGGTGTAGCCCTCAAGTTTTATTAGACAATTCTGTAAACCAACCTTGGATTCAGACAATAATACTAAGTCGTCCGCATATAGCAAACAGCTTAAATGTGTTTCATTTAGTTGTACTGGAGTACATGAAGTGTCGAATATATAGAGCAGGTAGATCATTGTAAAAGCTGCCAGTCGCCTTTAGTTGCTTTTAGCATGATTGAGCAATTTAAACAATAGCAGGAACTTATATATTAATTAGCGGTTATATTGACGTAGTAACTAGTTCCGATTTGGGACTGGTAAAACTTTGCACAAATCTCGTTTTCGCGCAGTTGGTCATGTGTATTCGTCGAAAGAACAGTTAGTAAATTTCGTAAGAAAATTCGTAAAGTTTTTGCTGTCACCAGCTGTTTTTGACATCGTTGGTTTGTGCATCGAACACCTAACAAAGCGGGACTGTTATGTAAATTTATCTTTTACAATTATCTTTCTAGTTAATGTAGTAATTTTTCGATAGTTTGCTTTTTGGTAACTTGATTTGCATGTTATTGCATTTTGTTGTATTATATCTACATAGATGATTTTGCATGTCTTAGTATACTTTGTCAGTATAATGCGTTCATACGTCGTAGCGTCATAGTCGCGTATATTCGTCTAGGCTTCATGTATATAAGTATACTTAGTATTTCACTATTTTCCTATGGAATGTCCGGAATGTTATATATGCATGAATTTAGTTTCTATATTATTTGATATTTCATTTTAGGACAATCATTCGATAACGTTTCACGAAGATTTGTCATTTTGCATGAACGTTTGTATCCATTTGGCTGAAGAATATTAAAGTATTGCCTGTAAAATATATTCTTGCCTTTGTTTCGTCGTACCAATTAAAACGTGTCGTGACGTAAGCAATTTCGTCGTCGTTTCAAGTTTTCGAGTTTACGAAGCGTTACAATCATTATTGAATAGGTTGAACAAAGTAGGGCTTAAGTTACAACCTTGTTTGACTCCTATATGTGACGTGAAAAAGGGAGTACTTCCTTCTTCTAATTTTACTGATAATTGGACAGAGGAGTACATACTCCAGCAATATTAAACGTATGAATTTTTGACTGCAACCATTAATGATGAGTTTGAAGAAAGGGCCTTCCCTCCATACGCTATCGTATGCCTTCTTGAAGTCGACAAAACGAGCAAAAATTGATTTTCATTTTAGTTTGTAGTAATCAATTAATGTTTTCAAAACTACTAAATGATCAGCTGTCCTACAGTTTTTTCTAAATCCAATTTGACAATCACTCATGATGTTATTGTCGTTGACAAATTTAGTTAGACGTTCATTCAAAATTAAAGTGAAAAACTTTCCTAAACAACTGCTTATACATATTCCTCTGTAATTATTCCGATCCATTGTATTGCCCGATTTGTGAATTGGACCTATGAAACCTTTCGACCACAGAGATGGGAATTGGCCATTTCTCAATATAGAGTTAAACAGTTTTTCAAAGTGAGACAGCAAGTCTTCAACTGCTAACTTGATGATCTCATTGGACAATGAGTCACTGGCACAGGCTTTTTTATTCTTCAGTCTTCTTGATAATCTGCATACTTCTTCAAGTGTTATCGGTTTGTCAAGAGTATCATTTTTGCAATTTGCCCAAATATCAAAATTTTTCACTATTTGAGCTTCATCGCTTGTTTTATCAGTACTGAAGTTTATGTCGTTCAACTTCTAGAAATATTCAACCATTCTGAAGGTAATATTTTATTGGGAGCGCTGTACTTATGAGTTTTTATAGAACTGACTAATTTCCAGAAACCTTTAGGATTGTTTTCAGATAATACTTCAATTAGGTTTAATATGTAGTTATGAAACTGTCTTTTTTGCTTCTTAACTGTACGTTTATACTCTTTCCTCTTCGCAAAAAACAAATGACGTAGATAATGGTCATGAGGATATTTCACCAGTAGACTACCTAAACTTGGCAAATTCTTTTTGAGTTCGTGACAATTTTTTTTCAAACCATTTTTGACTCACTTTAATTTGTTTTTTCTTCTGATTTATTAGATTGCATGTGTTCATATGAGACGAAAAGTTTTCCCGCTAACTGAGATCTCTCTTGTGGAAGGGCGAGATCTCGGTTAGCGGGAACAAATTCTCCCCATACGAACGTAATTTTGCCGCCTGCCGGGATAATTTTCTGTTTAGTCAGCATCTTTTCGACATGTCATTGAACAAAATGGCGGGCGTCAGACGTCACAGCCGAAAACTTCCCGCGGTAAGCTGGATAACTTTTCGCCGTAGGAACAGAACACAACTAGTAGGCCAGTCGAAAAGTTTCCTCGGTAACGGGGATAACTTTGGCCGATTTAATCAGGCCCAAAGTCAGGACGGAGAAATTGAAGCCGATTTTGTGCTCACTTTGCAGTTAGACCCAGTCCTTTCTACAATTTTTTTTCAAAAAATAGCATTGTTTTATCCAGAAAGTTTGGAACTTTAATCTTGCATTAGTTTTGTAAAATGCATGTAAACTTAAAGAGTGACAGTTATATTAATATTAATGCAATGAAATTTGACAAAATTTATACTGTTAGCGAAAAAAGTTGAAGCAAACACGAAAGTCCGAGCAATTTTAGCCGTAATTTCTGCGGTTTTGAAAGTTTGAGATACACTGTTCCAACATCTAGTGGTCTCAATCCAAGCTCATGCATCTAACATTTTTAAAAATATTTTTAATGTTTTTGTTGTATATAAACGATATGTCTAGATCTCTAAAACTATGCACTCCCTTCATGTACGCAGATGACACGCAAATCTATACATCTGCTGAAGATGGCGACGAATAAGTGGCAATGTGAACTGTGGTCGTGAAAATGTCCGTTGAATAGATGTTACAAAATAACTTGTATATTCATCCTGCCAAGACTAAATATATGTATACTGGATTCCCTTTCAATGTTAAAAACAAAATTTCTAGCGACCCAATCTTACTTAAAAACGTTGCAGTCCCCAGGACAGAAAATTACAAATGTCTTGGTGTCGAGCTGAATGAAAGGCCTGGGAAAAACACATAGATTAGATTTTTGCAAACGTTGGGGCTAGAATTGGTGCAATGAGGAAAATGAAAACTTTTGTACAACCAGAAATATTAAAACTATAGCGTATACAGCACCTTAATGCAACAATATTTTGATTACTGTAGCCGTCTATAGGACAATTGTGGAAGCTGTCTTAAAGCAGGCTTCAAAGGCTGCAAAATCGCACTGCAAGGGGGATAACGGGATTGATTTCGATATTCGATCTGTTGATGGGCTAAATATGTTAGGCAGAGAGTCCTTGGACATTAGACGCAGCTACACAAAATCTATGTTTATGTATAATGACCATTCGGCGGCAAATTTAAAACAATCATTTAAATGATGTGATAAGGGCGATGCCCACTACAATCTTAAGAATTGTAAAACTAATTTAATTCTTCCAAAACGAAAAAAAGAGTTTCTTAAAAAGAGTTTCAAATATAATGTAGACATTCACTGGAATAATCTGTCCACTGAAGCTAAAAAGGCTGAGTCTATTTATACGTTTAAAAGGATCATAAAACTTACAATAAGATGAAGCTAACTCTTCTCCCTCCATAGTTAAAATAGTTCTGTGAATGTTTTGCCAGTTCATCGTTTTTTTGTCTATATTACATTTTATAGTTCTTGTAATTAATTTCGAAACCTTCATTGTATATACTTGTAGTTAATTTCTTAACGCCTCTCTCGTGAAAATCAGCAAGGACACCGAAACAATGAAAGGGCAATAGGAGCCAACTTTCCTCAAAGAGCACTCTTTCTTTGATTGTAGACAAATGCATGCACGCCAGTGAAAGCCAAAACGTCATTAATTTTACCGGTTTCTTTTCTTTAAGTATCTTATACCTATGCTGAATGACAGTCATGTTTTTTGGAAAAAATCTCAGTTATGTATACAGCTAATTCAATTAAGTTGTCCTCTAAAGGTCAAAACTTAGAACTACTAAACCTAAACTAAACCTCGACCTCTTCGACCGATGGGCACTCTGGGCCTCTATAAAGTTCTCTTGTTATGTAACTTTTTTATCGTACCCTTTCTAACAACACTCTTCAGGACCTTACTTGATAACTGTAAAATGTTATGACCAAATGCAGACGATAAACGAATTTATGCAATTCCTAGTGTGCTTATCGGTCGTAGCGGTCGAGGTTATTTTGCAGTTTTAAGTTTTGACCTTCAGAGGACAATCTTAATTTAATTAGCTGTATGTAACAACCATATTACCTTTGAGCAAGTGTCACGTACAATATTTTATTTACTCGTTCTCAGTATTTCCACGCTCGCTCACTCGTTCCTCACTCGCTTGTGATGTCAAGTCGGTCGTTTTCAAAATTTCCTAACAAAAGGACACGTTGGCACCTCATGCACCCCACTGCAAAAGGGCAGGGGAGCAGCTGCACCCCCTCCACCTCGTACTCTGGGGTCCTTGAAAACTTGAAAATCAGCTACTGTTGATGAGGCTAGTGTGGTTAAATAAAGTATTTATGTGTGTATATATGCATTTCATTTGCAGTTAACTTTGTCGAAGTGCTCATGCAGTTTTTTTTATACATGGCTGTATGAGGGTATGATGTGGAAATTCGACCTCAGTGTTTGTTGATCTTTTAATTTCGTTCATGTTTTTCCAAACCTGTGCACGAAAAAGACACCGCTACGCTACATTTGAAGAAGAAAATATTAAAGACGCTTTAGTTTACAAACGTATCGTGAGGTACCTTAGCCGTATCTCCCTGTTTGCAGTCGATAGGTACGCTCCGGTCCCCACGTAAGGAATACAAGCCAGAGACTAAATTAAGCTCTGTTTCCAGGTTTCGTCCTTATTCTACAGCATAATTTTTTCGTTTTTTATTTGAAAATCTCAGTGCTAACTTGATTATGATGAAAAACGTAATTGACGGTTATTAACGCTACCCCCAACATTAACAAAATGATTTTCATTGAAGATATGGTTTAGAGTCTTGACCAACTCGTTAATTTATCTTTTGTTTATGTTTGTACAGGTTTGTGCACAGTGAAGACTGAAACATAGTTAGGGCTGGTTTTCATATCGTTGTAATTGTCGTAATCATAGAGTCACGATCTTTCTATAAATAGCTGAGTTAGAACACTTTCCATTCAATTATAATAGAAGCAATTATTAGTTGATAATATGTAAGTTATCTATCAAAGCTGCTGCTAAGAATTAAGATAGAGTATATTGCCATTTAAGAGGGATTGCGACTTTTTGTTTACGACAATTACGACGATATGAAAACCAGCCCTTGCTGAAGATATGGTTATGACCTCAATCTTTGTTAATCTTTTCTATTCATGTTTATCCAAACATGTGCAAGATTCAAAGAATACTTACTGGGGATTTGCAAAATAATGCTGACTTGGCCAAAATTTGCGTTTTGTTTGATTACACATGTTCAAACCTCTGTTTGGGGAAAACTAATGTTTTAGAGCAATAAATTTATTAATACTATATTATCACACCATGCAAGGAAGAACTATGTATAATACCATTATTGAAAAGAATCGGCAAAACTTCCCAATGTTATGGGCAGGGGCCCCCAGGACTCAATATAAAATCATAAATCATTATAAAGATTGTCAACTCATGTCTCTATTACTTTTAGTAGTATACTTTCAGGAATATCAATTTTGATGGCAATAGTCAGGTTTTGTTCACTGATGTGAAATGCTGTAAAAATAGTGAGTCCCCTTTTTCGGATGAAAAGGGGACTCACTATTTTTACAGCAGTTCATGTCGTGACGTCACTAGCAACAGTTGCATACTACCATTTGCAAGCAACCGTTAACTGCAAACGTGTTTTCATGTTTGTTTACGTTTGAAAGTTGCACGTTTGCCGTTTGAAACGTGAACGTTTGCATGAGAGAAGTAGCATG
>JAOBYK010435344.1:0-35877 GCA_025434845.1 Phenganax subtilis | reverse complement strand
TAGGATTAAATCTTTTGATACTCGAGCAGATCAGCTACGTGTAAGCTTACGATCACGTTATTTGAAATTTGTATTCATTAAAAGTCATTATTCAGGGCTCCTATAGTCAAAACCCACAACATTTGCGCCGCAGTTAACGCCAGAGCTGGCGTCTTGTTGTATTAACAAGTAGTTGTTTCTATTAATAGACTCAGCATGAAAGCGATTTCTGAATTTCCACATATATACGCGTTTGTTTGTTGTTGAAATACATCTTTTCAGTAGCTTGTGGAAAGCAACTTGTGAAAGCGAGATGATATAGGAATAGACTGCCTAATTAATCATTTTATTACATGCCTTTGTTTTCTATTTTTGCGCATCAAATGAACTAACTATCTAGTAGGAATTCTAGACGGCTCTCAATCTTGGCTTTCGACATGAGCAAGCAGCATATGTTTAGTGCACGATCTAGTTCGACTGTCATCACTAGATGAGCGAGTAGATTGCAAAGTTAATACTTGTGTATTAATGAATTTCGCCATAAATGTAGTCGACTTTACTTTCTCTGTAGTAAGGTCGCGACATGGTTTGGAATGACAAGTCTCATTGACCTTTCCTTTTATCGTTGAAACATACCGTGGCTTGTTAGTTATATTAATTGAATGTCCGATCGATTTGTACACTGCGTACAGTCTCACAGATCTCTCAATATCTACGTCTGAAATGTTGACACATTTTGAAAACAGTAACGCCACTGTGGCAACGCTTCGCTCTTCATAGCTTTGTAAACATTGTCTTGGATCTGCGGCATGTTAGCGCATGCGCATTTGCGTTATTAGCGAAATAATCGGGTGTTCCGGGATAAATATTTTTGCGATAAATTTACAATAACGACAATGATACTTCGCAATTTTGGTCAGTTTGGCAAAAACCTAATCAATATTTGAATAAGGCGTCTCAAATTGCCTAAACAATCTTGGAAACACTGACAAAGTATACTTAATCACTACGAACATAAATTTTATACACCCCATACACCCCCCGGAAAGTTTACACTATGAATGAATGAGTGACTCGTTTGAATTTTCGCCGCTCATCACAATACTGCAAAGTTTCGAAGAAACTTTGCACTAAAAAGATATTTTCGTTCTCAAGTAAAATATACTTGTGGAGGACGGTTTGTCATATTTTACAGTGAGTTTCGAAGCAAGCATTTTATGAAAAGTGGCACATTCTTTTCCCTTAGCACCATTAGTGCCAAAAACTAAAGGTGTAAATACTGCCTGCTCAATTTCAATGACTCTTCTATTATACATTCTCTTCTTTTCATTTTCGTGAAATAGCAGGATTGATTCGGTGGACTTGGATTTATTCGATGCGGCATTAACATGTGCTACTCTAATGTCAAAAATGCACTTTGTCCCTGCCGGTAGAAATCTCTTGCCTTTACATCTAATCGTGCTTCGTTTTCTGTGTTGGCCGATTTCAGACTGAAGTGCCGTTCTGTTTGACTTTAAAAAGCCTTGGACCTACTAAACCACCAAATACTACTGTCCAAGGTAGGTGATTATACGATCTACCTTCATGGGTTATAAACTGGACTAGAGATTTCCTCACGGCAAGAAAGCAGCGAGTGAAGTTAAGTCGGGATATCGGTTCGATTTGGTGATCCACAAGGCACAGTATTGGGTCCGTGGTTTTTGCTCATAATGATCAACGGTCTTAAAGTTGAAAACAATAACATGTGGATGATGGTTGATGTACGACAGTGGATGAAATCATTCAGAGAAACGAAACAAGTTTGATTCAAAATTAAAGAAACGATCTCTCTAAAGATGCAGAGGAAAAGTTTAGATCGAAAGAATCTAAATGCAAAGAACTACAAGAATTGGTTTTAATATAACGAATGCTCAATTCGATCCAATAATTGTAAACGATAGTAAACTGGAGATAGTTTATAGTGCTAAAATTTTGAGTCTGACTGTTTCTAACAATTGAAGTGGAAGAATCACGTTTGTGATATACTACCCAAAGCGCGCAAACGTTTGTATTTCCTAACCGAAAACAAAAGCGCCAAAGTTGACTTCAAAGAATTAATCCTATTTTATACGACATGCACCAGACCAACCTTAGAACGCGCTAGTCCTGTTTTTCATAATAGCCCAACGAAATACTTAAGTTACGACAGCAAACCGATCAAAAAAGAGCATTACAGATAACATTCCATGGTCTTCTTATATTGACACACTGCAAATTTCTGGTCTCTAGCGACTCAGCGACCGCAGAGAGGAGCAATGTCCAACTTAGCTTTTCCAAGAAATTGTCTCAAACGAATCTCATACGTCATGATCTTCTACCTCCGCTCAAGGAACCTTATCATATGCACCTCAGGTCTAAGCACAAGTACAATATTACGTTTCAATCTAATGCTTTAGAAATAGCTTTATAACTTATAATGCATTAAATTCACGACGCCTGTGAGTTGTACACATTTCCAATTGTTCAGTTTGTTAAATTGGACATTAGTAAAGCGAACAGTACAATGTACATTTAGTCTAATAATTTTAGCTTACTCATAGCATTTACAGATATAAACGTAATTCAGCCTGTGGCAGCAAAGTTTATATGATTAAAAAACTAAGTTTAACTTGAACTTGAACTATAATAATTATGCCTCTTTGAGCATCTCTAATGCTGTCACAAGGTTCAAAGACAGCTCAGTATAAAATTACTTACAAAAAGCACTATAAAAATATATATATACATCTATAAATCTATATACACAAAAACATTATCTTATATTTAAGAAACCTATATTGTATTAAAAAATTCATCTGATCGGTCCCAGTACCTATTAGCTCCGTCTCTAACTAAAGTAGACCATTTATGATATTCTACTTTTATCTTGAAATCGTTCACCGAAGTTGCTTCTTTTACTTCACAAGGCAACATATTCAAGTACTTAACAACCCTCCGCTTAAACAGGCCCACACTATTACCAAGCTTAAAACTTCAACTACGTATCTCCACTACCGCCATATCACTTATTATTGTTTGTAGACGTGAAAAATTATTTTCCCTGCGAACATTTATCGCCAGGAACGTCAGGCCACTGCGTTAAGCTAAGGAAACGGTACAAAAGTTTCGGCATAATGATATATCGTCTGCATCCCGTATTCTTCGTCTCGCTTGATATCCGTACGGCTATCTAGACGCATACAGTGGACGCGCCTCGGCATTAATTTGTGAAGCGCGGTTAAACGCGGGAAGTGCAAATACTTCTATAGCGGACAGTGAATACGTGCAATTAGCTAGCTGCTGCTATAGCAAAAAACTCATTTTATCTGAAGCTTGTTTGGCCATTTTTTGATTACGGTTTTATTTAAGATGTTGACAAAGGAATCTCAAAGTTAAGATATTTCATACTTTTTCTTGGCGTTGTCATTTGTGAATTATTCATATTTATTAAGTGTCTATTAACTTTGTGTGATGTCTATGAAGTGTCACTTTTAAAATTTAACGCTTTCATATTGTTTTCTGTTTTCTCATAGAAGTCATGATTCACCTTCAAGCCAACTTACACAGAAGAATTTGACCCACTTTTGAAGGTGTCACTGTCAAACCGGAAATATTTGCACACTTTCGTTTTGGTAATTGGTTGCAAAGTTGCAGCCCACGTAAGGCTTTCACGAACGAGCAAATTTTCAATAACAAAACTTTATGGGAAAATCTTTTGTTGTGCAGCAAAATGGAATTATTGGTGTATACAAACATAATTACCTACTCTGTACTCACTGCTGTATCGTCTTGATGCAAAGCAGCAATACATTATCTACTTGCTCAAAGTATTGTTGAACACTTGAAGTCTTGAATTCAGTTTTAAATCTCATATTTCAAAGCAACATTAGTCTTTTTTACGCAGGCCAGTGTGACGCCGTGCGAATAGCGAAGAGATGTTGCAATACGTGTTACCATACGAATAGCCACTTAGCTCTAAATAATATTCAAACCACTACGCTAACTCAATGTTAATTAAGCAATACACTAACCCATATTTAACCAATATAGTCACGAATGTGATGACCCCAAGTTAACCAGTATGGCAACTGAATTCCAACCATTTTACTAACCTAACGCTAATCAATGTAGTAACCCTGATTCGCATCAATTTACTTGAAAGAAACACTGGCCCAAAATCGCTTCTTAATGTGATAACAAGACACTTCGACTTCCGCCTCTTTCTTGAAACTTCAATATCTACATTACATCTCATTTACTTTAAAAAAATCTTCCATTAACAACGAAGTTTTAAGAATCTCGTGTTTGTGAAATGGTGAAGGACATATGGTTTACATTACAAACAATGTTTAGACCAGATTTGATCACCAATGTTGGTTAGAATATATGTAATTTTGTGTGGTCACGTACATAAATAAAGCAACTAATTATCACTTACAAACCTTAAATTTTACTTTAGCACTTCACAACGCTTACAGAAATTTCATACGAAGCAAGTTGTTGTGTTTCAGGAACAAACTTTCACATAATATTGAACAACAGCTGCGCTGGTAATGGTTGGCACAAACAATTTTTACAAGAGATGTTTAATATAGGGAATGGGGATTCGGGACTTCCCCTATGCCATTTCATATAGCTGACGTCATTTCTTGTATATATGAGCCCTTGCAATAGCGCGTGCAAAAGCAACACGAGACATGTAGCGGTGCTACATGTCTCGTGGAACATGCTTTTGATAAATTGATAAGTCATGCAGTTTTAAACATGCTCTACTGTAGATCTTCCGCTCTTGATCTCTCGTACACGCAGAGAAAGTTGAATTACTTTTAGTTTTTTGCCATGCACGCAAGACTAAGTGCCGACAGACAACGATAGAGCATGTTCAAAACTGTGCGCACTGCCCTAACGATTTCGTTTTGCTCTTTACGTAAAAGTTTTTCGTAGTTGCGGTATCTCCTAATTTTTTCGTCAGGGTAAATTATGGCGTCGATGACGTTGAGTTGTAAAGACTACCAATAGTGAAAAAAGGTTACTACTGGAGAAGCTGAAACGTTTGACAATGAATAATAACCTCTTGCAAAGTTCTATTCATTTTACTAAATCAGAGTAATGATATAATGTGAGATGAAGATAAATAGACTGTATTGTTGAAACGTTAGATTGTGAATTATATCTTCTTGCTAATTGACATTCACTCTACTAAACCATGCAGAGTAGTAACAATGGTGGTGGGAACACCAGCTGGAGTGTGGAAAATTTGAGTCATGAATTGTGGCTTCTTTCAAAGTCATATTTATTTTACTGAACTACAAGAGTGATAATGTGCACTAAGGACACTAGACCTGGGAGACAAATGTTAAATTGTGAATTATAATTTCTTGCTAAGTTACATTCGTTTTATTCAACCTAAGTACCCATAATTATGTTTGATACACAAAAAACCTCAGCATGTCTTATGTCACAGCTTTGTCCAAGAAATATGAACGAACAGCGCACAAGAACAGCTACGGCTTCGGAAAAACAGAGAACCACACCATGGTCGAAAATTAAGGAGAACAGAGCAGTGAATAATTCAACTGGCAGCATGAGCACTAGCGATTTCCAAGACATGACAAGAAAGTTCGCTTCGCCAGTCACAGCACCGTTGATCACCGCTCCAATGTCAGATACGTTACTACCACCAAGCCCCTCGCAGGTCAGATAGACCAATCACTTAGGAGCTGTTTACATGAGTTCGGTTGACTGGGGTTTTGTTGCATCTTGAAAGTTTGTATAAAATGATAATGGAAATGACGGTTAGATTGTAATAGGCGCAAGGCTGCCCCAAGCTTGAATAAAATATTCTTTTAATGCCCAGGAAATATTTTAGTGCCAAGACTTGGCCTGGTAAACCGGGTTAGCTCGACTTTTTAGTTACCCCTTGGTAATCGCACAGTCGTAAGTCTGAATTACAATTGACGTATTAAAACATAGCGGCGCCATCTTCGAAGATGATGCATTGTGGGTACGCTGGCGCAACAAATTAGCTTTAAAACGTATTTTTGCCGCGTCGATGACATAAAGAAGCGACATTAACATGTTTTTCTCTAACATTACCGGCAATATGGGTCATTTTACTACCACATTCTTTTGGTCAGTGATATCTGCGCTTACTACTGAGCATGCACTATGGTGACACTTCACATGGCAGACATGAGCGCAGCCGAAGGTTTGTTTCCCATCAAGTTAATTATAAGGTTCCAACTGTTACGTCTACCGCAGTCTTAGAACATAAGAGACTATAAAAAAGAAACTAACATTCAGGAACGTGCAGCTGTGTCTTCCTAAATCGAGAAAATTATCAGACATTTTATTTTGAAGAAGAGGAGAAAAAGCTTGCCGATAAACACATTTTGTTTATATAAAATATAAATTTGCCACCGATTTGCTCTTGTAGGACACTGAGACTAGTGAAACAGCGGTAATAGGCATCCAATAGGATAGGCCGCTATACGAAAGACATAATTTACACAATGAGTTTTATTGATCGAACAGAGCTTTTGTGACGTACTTTAAAAAGATTTCATGGAAGTTACGTAACACCACTCAATTCAACATGTAATATATGCCTTGCAGCTCAGTAAATACGATGTGTGCGAATTGTGTCTTAGTTTGGCAAATTTCGCTGTTTTTAGTGAAGGCAACGCGGACGCACTCTTACAACGTATATAAAATCAAATATAATATACCTGTAAATGGAGTTCAGACTGCCGTATATTTCTTTTCTTACTGTCGCTTTACGTAATCACCCTAGAAAAGGGAGATTCAGACACCACGATTGGCTATTTCGCAATGAGCTGTTTTTATACCATGACTAATCTAACATTTACACAACAGTAGGCTTTATATTTGATCAAACAAAGCTTTTGTGACAAACTTTAAAAACATCAGAAATTGAAAATCATCTAAAATTTTTTAATAGTTACACATAAGATTAGTGAGGAAATATCAAGTATAATTGGGTTATATTATGGAAGAAATTCAAAGAAAAATTCACAGAATTTTAAACATCGATGATATTAATTACTTTTTATCCCCACTGTTTAAAAATTTTTAAATATCTAAAATATGTAAAACTGTATAGCTTCCTCTGGGCATGTCCCGATTGTGCTCAGCAACGTTTGAGCAACTTTTGGCTTTCCTAGCAACTTTTTGTAATTCTAGCAACTTCGAGCAACTATTGCTATTGACAGGTCAACTGTGCAAATCAACATCCTGTTCAACCAAAACTCAGTTGTCTAGAACAAGATCTGGATTTTGTGATGTTGATTGAGCTGATTTTGGTTTACTTTATTTATGCTATCTTCGCGCTGTATGGTTACCAAAACGAAATGGCGTCCCTATTTCTTATAAATTAAGATTGACAGATTGTTCATTTGTTATGCAGCTGTTCTTATGAACGTTATGTTTTGATATTATTCATGATATAACTTTCGTTGAAGTATACATACAGATAAAATTATTCAAAAATTTGCCGTTGTGTTCAAACTTCAAGCCTTGCGCCAAAATATCCTAGTGACAGCAGAACCAGTTTGTGTTTCAAAGTCGAAATTAAGTAAAACTTACATAACAAAGTAACAGTAGCAGCAGTTTGAAAAGACAAGTAGCAACTTCTTTAATTTTGCAGCAACTTTCTAGCAACTTTTGGCATTTTTGGTAGCAACTTTTGGTATTTTGGCAGAAACTTTTTGAGATATTAGGCGCACAATCCGGACACGCCTAGCTTCATCTGAAACATAGGTATTTTCAGTAAGTTTCTTTGATTTACATCTGCCCACGCCAAAGTTTACAAGAGTGCAAGGTGACGCATAATTTGCGATCATTTTAAAAACATTGAACATAACGCGTTTAAAAAAATACCCGATAAACGGTTAACGGGAAAATACTTCAAGACAAACGTACGAAGACGTTCCGCACAGACTATGTGTGTTCAATTTAGGTACGGACAGTAATCAGGAAAAGACGTTGTCATTTATTTTTCCAAAAGTCTTAGTATTCTTAAAATTGTCTTGTGATATTAATTCCCCTTTTATAAGTAAATGCGCTTCCACAGCCGATTCACGTTTTAGGGCGTAATTGTATGAATGCCGTTATTTGGACTTAGAAGTAAACGTTCGCGATTTGACGAGCTCTGTTATAGCTCTTCAGTGATACGTGGGGTAAATAAACGCTTTTATTCTATTCTATTTTAACATTTTCAGCTCCTTTGGTTGAACGTCTCAAGCATAAAAACGGGCACAAAATATGCATTATAACTACGTACCATAGTTTTTTAATTTGATCATCGAAGGTTGTCACACGACGGTACATCGAAGTGGACTTATATATAGGGTGCCAAGGGCGAGGCAAATTGTTAAAAGACTAAATAATAACTGGGTAAAGCCCGTTCTCCACTACCTGAATTTGTTCGTGCGAATAATAAATCTGGCAAAGTGATTGGCTTGCTTTCGACTTTTTTGCAGCAAATTATTTTTCCAGCAAATCACGTTGCTGGATTCATTATTCGCTCAAAAAAATTCGCGTAGTGGAAAATGGGCTTAACTGGTAAAAAATTTGGTCGAAAACCTTATAATGCCCCAAGAACAGCCGCCTTGCCAGAAACTAGAGTTCGTGAGAGTTCTCTACTTTCAAAAATAGACTTTGATTTTGCGGGACCGTTACACGTAGGGAGGTGGGTAGGGTAGGTAAACTTTTATTTCAACACGTTAACCACTTCAACAAATGCTCGTTTCCAAGTGGGACGTGAATAAAAACGACGGATATTTACAAATTAATAACACACACAATATAATGAATAAATTATATACATATTAATATAATCATAAGTTATTGTTAATCAGGCTGGCATTAGAAATTATGGTATTAAATAAGGATAAAGATTCACTCTTTTTAGCTTGTTCAGACAATAAATTCCATATTCTTGGTCCTCTAAAACTAATACTTTTTTGAGATATTCAGTTTTCTGATGCGAAAGGAAAAGAGTAGAATCTGATCCTCGTAAATTATAGTGATGGACCGTATTAGAACAATCAGAAATTTCCCTTTAATTTCGTATATTTTAATTTAATTGTAACTTAATTATACTTAACTTAACCTAATTATACTACTTTAATTTCGCATACCTACGTTATAGGTCATTTGAGTCACTTGACCTGTCACTTCTTCTAGCACAGAATTGTAAAATCTAACAGAATTCCAAACATTCCAGATTTTGAGAGAGTATATACGCATCTTGGCTAAGAATTAATCCATATTGGTCAGCCTACAAATTGCGAAGAAGAACCAATCGAAAAATAACTGAAGAAATTTTCATTGTAAGTTGATTTAGGTTTCAAAATCGCAGAAAATTTTCCAGTAGTCTTATGTATCATGTAATCTACAATATAAACTAGATAGTTTTTTAATTAAAATTCTTTGTTCATTTATACTTCTAATTTTTATCAGTTTAATACATCGAATGCACGCGTGGTGTACTGTTTGTTTTATTACGATGTGAACTTAACACCTTTGAATTATGGGTTGATTTGGGGCCTGTTGATACAAAGCGTGTATGTTCAGTAGCTTTGTTGAAGTCAACGTGGATTGTTTAGAACCTTTTTCACTCAACACTCACAAGCGTAAGAATATGATTTACTGTAGTCAGAAGCTTCTC
The DNA here is from genome assembly GCA_025434845.1 of Phenganax subtilis. NCBI lineage: Eukaryota > Metazoa > Cnidaria > Anthozoa > Malacalcyonacea > Clavulariidae > Phenganax > Phenganax subtilis. The sequence continues at coordinate 26,189 of JAOBYK010435344.1, read as the reverse complement.
CAAAAGTTATGCAAGCTAAAAATGCCGATTTAAAGCTTCTTTTGCTCGTTTATGTCGATGGCTTAACCAACTCAATATCCCCCGGGTGGCACTGCAATGTTTTTGGAGTTCCTTGTCAGTGGAAACAATCAATTTCAAAAGATATGAAAAATGGTAATGATTAAAAATTTGCATTGCAATTTCGTGGATATTGGAATGGCGACAGCGATCTTGGCACGGCTTTATATAAAAGCTCCCGCCAAACAAATGCCTGCATCTGATTGAAATAGGTGAAAATGATTAGCAAACATTCTTGCAACAATAAGAACTAACTTTTGCCTCAAAACTAGAATTATTTTGGCTTTGAGGCTGTTGGATGCACAGCTGAAATTCAGAAATCATAATCAAATGTCAAGAATGATATTACCTGCAGCAGTCGCCATTGCGTTTGTTCTCGTTCAAACTTCGTTGGCGAGACCAGGTGAGGGTAGTTATACCTCCTAATATCTGCATGATTCACGTCGATCGGCATGTACAAGCTGCCGAAACCAGCTACATTCATGACTGATTGAGATAAGGTACATATCACGGTTTCAGATACAAGCCGCCAGACTATACCCTTTTTTCATTAAAACAGCAAGGCAAATAAGTCTGACGCGTCTGAAATGGTAAAAAATATAACAAACGTCACTTCTCTGTTAAGACTCAGCAATTTGTTTCATACTGTGGACGCGGCCTAGAGCAATAGGTCAAAGAACATTTTGAACCAGAAAATGGCAAAGATATACCGACATTGCCTTTGAGCCTGGGCAACGGAAAAATTGTTTTTCTCCGAATAAAAACATATAGAATAAAATAATTATACTTCACGGTTTTTTAGCTAGTTATAAATACCAATTGCAGGAGTTTAAAAGTTTAACAACGAGATAGAGACAACACTTTACAGGGTTAATAATCATTAAGACATTTGTGGTGTTGACACCATGAATTTTATTTCTTCTGAGCTTTATTTATTATCTCAACACCATGCAAAACTTTAAAGAACATACTTTACAGGGCTCTTAATGGCCCTAGAACATCTTAAAGGCGAACTGCACAAGGCCCAACAGTCAGGTTTCCTCCAGTTTTCAAGCACTGATTAAAGATTTTTTTGTTGTCACTGCATGAGTCATCAACGAGTTTTCGAAACTTATCTAGATGATCTATTTGTAGGATGTCCGCCAAGCTATAAGAAACTAGGAGACATGTGCTACGGTTATCATCCAGAGCGCTTAGGATTCCAACAGGCAAACAAAAAATGTCAAAGTGTGGTTGAAGGAGGACAGTTGGCCACCGTTAGCACAAAAACAATCAATGATTTTCTGGTTACAACATTCATAAAAGGACAATCAAACGTTGTTCGGATTGGTGCCACGAGGAAAGACGCTGGCTACAACTGGACGTATCCTGATGGAAAAACAATTCTACCTTTCACACAATGGAAAAGAAATGAACCAAACGATTTCCGCGGAGACGAAAATTGTGTTGAGATAAATAGCGATGGTTATTGGAATGATCAGAAGTGTTCTGACCGAATTCCATTCATTTGTGAAGTGCAAGGTTAGTTTATAATAGTTTGCTGTCATGATTTTGTTTAACTACACAGCAAAATTGAAAATTTTTGAAAAGTAAATTTTCTTGCTTGATTCTTGTTTTCAGCAATAATTTACTCAAAACAAGAAAAAAAATAAGACTAAAATCTCGCTGTGAATCAATTATTCTTGAAACAAGAAAAATGGTTCTTGCCAATATAAAATTATTATATTACAAGCAAATCTTGCTAAGAACTCGATATTCCTGAATTACTCTTGAAATAAGAATATCGTTATTTAAACAAGAATATCATTCTTGAATAAGAATATCATTATTTAAACAAGAATATCATTCTTGAAATAAGAATATCATTATTTAAACAAGAATATCATTAAGATTTTTGTAGTTTTGCATGGCGAAACAACAATATCAGTAATCGTTTGAGGTATACACCATGTATATTTATTATTGCAATAATAAATATACATGGTGTATACCTCAAACGATTACTGATAAGAATATCATTCTTGAAATAAGAATATCGTTATTTAAACAAGAATATCATTCTTGAAATAAGAATATCATTATTTAAACAAGAATATCATTCTTGAAATAAGAATATCATTATTTAAACAAGAATATCATTCTTTAAATAAGAATATCGTTATTTAAACAAGAATATCATTCTTGAAATAAGAATATCATTATTTAAACAAGAACATCATTCTTGAAATGAGAATATCGTTATTTAAACAAGAATATTATTCTTGAGAACAAGAATATCATTTTCGCAAAGAATTTATACAACCAAGTTTATTTCTTAAAACAAGCACATTTACGTATTCTATGGCATATCAACTAAATTCTTACTTTCAGTGAAAAGGAATAATAAAATCAATCATTTGCCATTATTGCTAAACGTTTGTCTACTATGCTACAAATCTATATAAGACACAGTCTTAATATTACATACATACATTAGTTCAATGTTCAATTGCATGTCGTCGGTTTACTTGCCTTGACGTGTCAATCTTTGTTTCTATGTAACTAAAAAATAGGCCAAATAAAGTTATTAAAGTGTAGAACGTCTTTATTAACTGTAAACCACTGCTGTAAACAGAGGTTCGGCTATATTTAATGAGGAGGCACCGTGCAAAACGTACGTAAAAAAATCTAATGATTTTGGACCACGAAGTGCTGCAGGAAGGTAATAACACATCGATAATCTTTAGTGTGCTAATAAGAAACTAGTATCAAAGCATCTCTTCCAATAGAAAGTGGCAAAGTGTTCAGAAAGTTAGCATGATAACCTTTATTACTCACGCCATCAATAAATCAAAATAGAAACTGTGCTCTAATGGAGAGGATTTTGTCCTTTAGCATGCTCTCCAATCATGTCACCGAAGTAATATTTAACATATTGCTACTCATGTGTATTCCTCTTGCAGTGAAAAACATTAAAGTCCCATAGATTGCCGTATGAATAAACTGCTTTGGCGTCCTCATTTTCAACAGCAATGACGTGATAAGCTTGGTGCTTGTGATCAAAACATAATGCAGTCTGAAGCAATTGTACATCAAAATATATAAAACTATGGATTGACCATATACATATAATAACACCAAAAACAGGTTGTGCAGGGTTTCCAGCCAAATCAACAGCAATTTTTCCAGACTTTGCACATTTTGTTCCAAAAGCTTTATTCAGCTTACTTTGTAGACATTTAAAAGTGTAATCACAGGTAGAAGACATTGCATGTCAAACCGTCGTCGCAAGATCGTACACATTCCTTCAGCTAACTTTTTCAATACCTCATACATTTTCTTGCTGGAAAACAGAGGATGTGAACATGCGTCTTCGTTAGGATCACCAAAGATGCGACATAAATTGAACTGATGCCTCCTGGCAAGTGACAGTGGTAAGTTCTTAAAGTTCTACTTTTTCTAGTTATGTTCAGATTTAAAACTAAGACAGGATGACCTGACCATTCGTCCAAGCATTCGAGTTGTGCTTGGTATATGTAGCATATAATGTTGATGTGGAATAACGTTGGAGTACAGTTCTCTAAACGTTGAAAGATGTTGTGCTATAAGTACGGCTAAGAGGCTAATTGTCGCCAATTTGATCACAAGAGGAAAATAGTCGCAGAAATAGCCGAGTTTGTGCTGCCTTGTACTTCAAGTTGTATTTTTCATCTCCAAAGAACACAGAGTCCTTGAGAGGGCCTGGCTTATCGCTGACCTCTGAATAGCCATAGTAGGAGGCTTACAAAAATGCAAATTCAGGCGACGACACCGTGACAAGAGTAACAATGCGCATGCGTTACTTATTTCTGGCTGCTTCGCGTGACCACACCGCCGCCAGAAAAGCTCATTTGATCGCGTCTTCAAAATTCAAAATGGCTGAAAAAGGAGTTATTTCGAAAACGTACAATTTGACAATGTTTGAATATGTTCTTTCTATTCTTACTATATTTTAACAAACTTAGACATAAGTACATATTTTCTAACTATTTAGCGAATATTTCTGATTACTCAAACTGAATTTAGGTGTGAAATTTGAAAAAAACAAAGGTGTTGTGGCCGAAATTCGCGACGTCGGCGAATCCAGGTGGATTCGTAACATGGATTTGACCTAGGACGACGCTGTGTTGTTATGGCGTCGTCGTCGCAGAGAAAGTGCGTAATCGTAAGCTCACTAGTCATGGCTGAGAACTGCTCCATTGATATCAGATAGACTGGCAAGATCAAAGTGGATGTAGTGTAGCAAAACAGGACTAACTTAATACTGCACCACCCCTTCTAGGATTGTATGCATAATATCCTGAGGAAGTTGCTGGGTCACATCAAATGTAGGTAGCTTGCACAGAAGACTTCTACGTGTAAGTCCATAAATTGTTTCCAAGTCTTTCTGAACACACAGAGTTGGTGCTTGTTCAATGCCATCACGTTGTGCATTGTACGTTTGTTTTGTACGTAGCGTAAATGCTTCTTCAAGAAAGTCAGTATGCATCTGGTCAAATGTACACTGACAGCTACGACGTTTCTGGAAAGCTGCTCCAACTCCTTTGTATCTTCTCTAATCGTACTGACCCAGAGTATCAGTACCAGTGCACATTAAAACTTTTTCATGGACAATTTTGTAAACACCATTAATAGTCATTCTGCTGCCTCTGTATTGGACATTCAAATCTTCCATAAGTGGTTGCATTGTGGTCTCAATGCTACACTTCTTGACTATATCAGCATTAGCAATGACAAAATGGCAAATATTAACCGCCCAGATGTCAGCAAAAGCACTAATTCTCCGACTACGTATAGTACTCCCCCTTCTTGTTTACAAAATGGCCACCCACACGATTTCCTGTCAAAATAGCACATTTCTTGTTCGTTTTTCTATAAATTTCTGGTTGGCGATTCCTGCTTTAGCTATTTGGGAACCAAATTCCCATAGCTTTATTTGAGCATGATGTGAGTTATCTAAAAGCGGGTATTTTTACGATAACAATGAGATGTTGGCATTTTCGACAACCTGTATTCTCTTTGAGTAATATAAATTTGAAATGAGGTGTTTTCAAATTTTCTCTTGTTATTAAAGTTTATATAAGCATTCTGACAAAATAAACTTTTACTTTAGGAACCCACTAGTAGTGACCACTTTGAAATGAAATCTTAGGTAGGGTAAGTAAACTTTTATTTCAACACGTTAACCACTTCAACAAATGCTGGTTTCCACGTGGGACGTGAATAAAAACTACGGATATTTACAAACTAATAAAACACACAAAATAATGAATAAGTGATATATATGTTAATATAATTACAAGTTATTGTTAATCATGCAGGCATTAGAAATTGTACTATTAAACATGGATAAAGAATCACTATTTCTAGCTCGTTCAGACAATGAATTCCGTATTTTTGGTCCTCTAAAACTAATACTTTTTTTGAGATATTCAGTTTTCGTACGCGGAAGGAAGAGAGTAGAATCTGATCCTCGTAAATTATAGTGATAGACAGTATTAGAACTATCGAAAATTTCCTTTAATTTCGTCGGTGCTAACGTGAAAGAGAATAAACGAAGATGAAAAAGGTTTATATTGTGCTGTTTACTTGTTGCGTGACTCGTGCACTACATTTAGACCTCGTTGAAGAACTCTCTTCTCAAACGTTCTAAAGAAGGGTTGGATGGTTTTCAACTAGACGAGGAGTGTTTTGTATAATGCTGAAGCATTCAAAGCTACTCAAAAGGCAATGAAAAACCTACTTGTCCAACCAGAAGTAAACAGCGAACTAGACAGCACAAAGAGACAATGCCGTTTCAAATCTTAAAGTGCACTCCCAGGGGCCGGTTGTATAAAAGTATGGTTAAAATTAACTATAGTTAAGTACAAATGTTAACCAATCAGAGTCACCTATTCAAGATTAAACTACTTTTTAACCACAAAATCGTAGTTAAAACGTAGTTAAAAGTTTTATACAACCGGCCCCTGGTAGGGATGATTTTTAGATCGAATGGTGCGGCAACGCAAAACTGACCCTTGACGATCCAATAAGCGTGGTGATAGAAATAGAAGGAACTTCGATCTCACGACCAATGACGTATACATACGGCGAAGTACAAAAACAAGATTTGACACCTTCGCATTTATTTTGAGTCTGATAGTTAAAATTCCCTCCAGATGAAAACACGACACTGGCAGTTGACGATGAGAGTAGTTGTAGCAAACAATTAAAATAAATATCGCTCAGCTTAGCTCATATCTCGAACAGAAAGAGAAAAGAATACTTGACAGATTTCAGAGTTTTATCAAGCAAAGGAAAAAAGAGAAGAGGAAAGTCATAAAGGCAGGCGATATTGTCATAGTGTATGAAGAGAACAAACAACAAGCATGTTTGGAAACAGCAATTGTCAAAAGGTTAATCAAAGATAGAGATGATCAAATGTGTGCGAGGTGCAGAAATCAGATTGCTTGCTAAGGGTAAACACTTGCGCGTTTCCAGAGCGACACAAAAGATACATCCCTTACAGATAAGAGCCACCCTCCGAAGTACAGATGCGGTTAGGTAAAACAGCTCGTGAGAGCAGTGAAGCTCTCAGGCGTAATCCTAGGCAAGCGGCCGCTGAGGATTTTAATAGGAAAACAAGATGCATGGTTCATTCGCGGGCGAATCAAAGGGAAGGGGGCGTGAACTTCGAGAAAGTTGTTATTCAAAGATAAAAAGTGTAAATAACTATCGCAAGACGTAACGTGCATCAGTTCCGATACATGCACAATCAAAAGTTGTTGGGGCCAAAAATGCGGCATGGACGGATAAAAAGAAGAAATAAATAACGGAAACGTCAGGTTGCATGAGCCAAAGCCTTAAGGAAAAAGGCTGACAGATGTAAATCGTAAACAAGGAAGCAGGGATCGATGAGAGATTGAGAGCAGATCGAGAATGTTGCAAGTTGTCACAGAAAAAAGAATAATAATCAAGAAACAGTCCCCTGAATTTAGAACCAGCATGCGTGAATTTCCCTGAAAAGACGGACGGTAAAGTTTGCAAACTTTTGGGTTGTTAGGATTCTACGACTCGAGCTTAATGACACGATCGATAGACATTTCATTTTCACTTTACGTAAAGAATAACAAGCACTGAAAATTGCATTCTTGTTGTCATAACAGTCTATAAATACCTAAATCTTATCAATATTTTTATCACAGTAGTATGCATAATTATGTGGTTATACTATAATCACCTATGTCAGAGTGTACTCTATATACTATTCGTATAATGCAAGGTGGCTCCCTGCAGTCAAGTTAAAAGGGGTTGGTGACTAATTGCGGGGCATGAGCACTATTGGACCTAGCGAGGACAACACGAAATGCGAGAGTCGCGCGCGCAGGAAATGCAAAGTCCAAATGTGAAGTTTCGAAACAGAGAGATTCAAAAATCGACTATTTTCTGACGAATTCGGGGCTCTTTCTGCTAGAAAATTAACTGCTTCAGCTAGACTTCATAAGGGATATCAAAAATAGGCGCAGAAGCATTCTTAGGCAGAGAAAACAAAGTTCAAGAGCGACAATCCCGTGAAGCGGGCGACGAGATCGACATCGGTAGCTGCACTCGAAAAGAAACAGTATACAATATTGAAACTTCGTCATTTTGAAAACATTTCTTTTCAAAACACAGAAATTCAGAGAGTTATATAAAAATAGACCAAACAGTTCTTACATTTTTGACATTGACCTTTTGTACGAAGAGCTAAAAACGTGGAAGATTTGCTCAAATTAGAGAGTTTTAGATTGACGTTTACGGCGAAACGCTGACTGCAAACGGCAAAGTTTAAGTCGCATTTTAAAGTCAACTATGTTAGTTGTTCGACGTTACGGGAACCTGTATAATGAACTGAAGCGTGATTTAGTAACTTCGCTCTAAAAAACTGTTCGCATCACAATCTAATGTGATTTAAAGTTTGCCGTTAGCAGTTCGCCGTGAACGTCAATCTAAAAGTGCCTATTGTAAACAAATTTACGCGACGTCAGCGAGTTCGTCACGCAAAAGAAAAGCTATGCATGCGTAAACATTGACCTTGTCGGAAAAAAATTTGTTACGACTGTGGTGACCGCGCACGAAGTAAAAGAAAAATTTCAGGAGTTTTCTTCGGTGAATTTCTTTTAAACTTTGCACATGGAAAGCATATGCAAAGTCGAACAAAACATTGAATTTTTAAAAAATTTTATAATACACAACGATTTTAAGAGAAGAAATTCTGTACCGCGAAAACTGAATTAACAACCACATTTCATTTTCAGATATGTTTTAGATTATCAAAAAAAAGAACCTGCCCTGAAAATTTAAAAAAAAATTGACCGAAGAAAACAGAAGATATATGCGTTCAAATGTCAAATATACCGAAGTTCAGACGTCATCATCTCAATAGCAAGTGTTGCAATTTTTGAAGCACCAGTGGTCATCCAAAGTGCGTATCACGTATTTAAATTAATCTTCAATGAAATAGCCTGTAACTGTAGGGAGCCACCTTAAAAACAGTGCAGAGAAAGGATTACGTTTGTGATTTCTGTACTAAACATATTTGTTTATCTAAAAGAATGCTAAACACTTTATAACATAATAAAATTACATGTCGAAATGTGTTATTAATTCAGGAGACATTTAACGACCATGTACACGGTGTTTCAACCCTTTCTATTATTTATATTATTTATATTATTACTTCATACGCACCTGGATTACTACCGGTTAAAGATTTGGAAGTACTTCATATAGATAATTTTCTCGCTTTTTCTCCATTCATATTATATGATGTTATTGTGGAAGAATGTATGTGAATCTTTTGAGGTAAGATTATATTATTATTTCGACGATTTACACTTGTTACTAAAATTAGTATAGTTAAGCCCATTGTGGTCTCGTCAATGGGTTTGGTTCGCGGAATCATAACAACCTAATTGATATTGAAATACGTCAGTAATCGTCCCTGTTAATATAAAATAAAACCTACGTTGCTGCTCCAGGCATTTTCCACAAAATTAGGTCTCACGTTTGGTGTCATTTATGGTATTCGATACTTCATTGTTACGGGTAACACTGTATGTTCAATCTCAAAGGGAGATTAACCGTTTGCTTCTCGGTAGAGATAGTTTTGACAATACTACTTCTTTGTCCGCAAGGGCATTAAAATAATTCGAAAACGCTCAAAAAAGTTCTTTTCTGTTGGAATTTCTCACGCTTGCTGATAACAATTTTCTGCTTTGTCATAATCACCAGTACTTCTATACACATCACCCAAGTTAGAGTAGGAACGAGCGACATCAACATGTTTTTCACCCAATAGTTCTTTTTGAATTTCTAGTGCTCGCAAATGATAATCTTCTGCTTTATCATATTCACCCGTAATATAACACACATGACCCAGGATACTGTAAGCATTGGCGACATCAACATGTTTTTCACCCAGTAATTCTTTTTGAATTCCTAACAATCGTTGATAACAATCCTTTGCTTTGCCATATTCACCCGTACCTTGATACGCATTACCCAGATTGTTGTAAGAAGCAGCAACATGTCCATGTTTTTCACCTAAACGTTCCTGACGAATTTCAAGTGCTCGTAGATGATAATCCTTTGCCTTTCCATAATCACCAGAACTTTGATACACATTACCCAGGTTGTTGTAAGAACCAGCGACAACAACATGTTCCTCACCTAGTAGTTCTTTCTGAATTTTTAGTGCTTGTAGATAATAATCTTCTGCGCTTTCATACTCTCCACTATCTTCATACACACGTCCCAGGTTATTGCAAGAACTGGCGACATCAACATGTTTTTCACCCAATAGCTCTTTTTGAATTCCTAATGCTCGTTGAAAAAAATCTTTCGCTTTTTCATATTCACGAGTACTTTGATACGCAGTACCCATGTTATAGTAGGTACCAGCGACATCAACATGCTTTTCCCCCAAAATGTCTCTTTGAATGTCCAATGCTAGTTTATAATAATCCTCTGCTTTCCCATATTCCCCAATATTTTGTTGCACAGTACCCAGGTTATTGTAAGAACAAGCAACATCAACATGTTTTTCACCCAATAGTTCTTTACGAATTTCTAGTGCTCGTTGATGGAAATCATTTGCCGTTTCATATTCAGAAGTACTTGCATATGCATTACCAAGATTATTGTAACAACTCGCAACATCCACGTGTTTTTCACCGAAATGTACTTTTCGAATTTGTAGTGCTCGTTGATAATAATCCTTTTCTTTTTCATATTCGCCAATCTTTCCAAACACAACACCTGTCCTGTTGTAAACATCAGCAACACAAAATTCATCTTTCAAACCTTGAGCCAGCTGAAGACTTGAAGTCAAGAAATGGAGGGAAAGTTTCAGCTGGTAACGTTCGAGTAAAATGGCACTAAAGAACATATACATCCGATACATTTCATAAGTATCCGTGGAAGAACCTTCTTGATAAATTTGCTCATGATCAGGATAGAGCTTCTTAACAGCTGAATTGAGCGCTTTCAAATGTGGAACTAATTTCCCTTTATCATTTCTATCTTTGAAATGATAAAGAGTTCGAACAACATTCTGCAATTGGTTATTAACATCAGCGGATTCCTTTTCTGCACTTCTTGCAGGCGAAACCTGTTTGAACTTAGCTGCTTTATCAGTATCACAAAAAACTTTAATAACTTCGTGGACAACACGATGCAATCGGATGTCGCGATCTTCATTTTCCGCTGGAAGAAACAATGAGCACTGTTGTATTGCAAGAAAAACTTCCTCTTGATCGACATTCTCGTCTACCAGCTGAATATATTTAGCAAAAAGATGGAGTGGCATCGATTCAAAAGAAACAAATGACAAAAACTGGAAAGCGTGTTTCAAATTAGAGTCATTTTGGGCACATTTTTCAACAGCAAGAAATACAGCAGCTGTCATGGTGGAAGTATATGCTGGGTTAATATCACGGAGTTGTTTTTCAGTGATATGCCTTTTCCCGTTTTCCAGCTTTTGCAAATAATCGTGCCACGAAAATTTGCCCACTGCCTCAACGACTCTTTTGAAGTACACAGGAGCCGCAGCCAATGCCAGAGGTTGACGATCCAACTGCTCTGCAACTTGATCTAATAGTGGATCATCACCGTCCGATCCCGATAACGAAGATAGAAGTTGACGGCTTTCCAGGTTGCTCATACCACAACTGATAGAAACATGCTTGGTGAGCAAACCGTCAGGCGGAACGTGAGTCCTGTTCTGTGTTGTCAGAATAATTTGACCGTGATTCCAAACGTTGTCACCCATCCGAGGTAACAGAGGCAAGATAATTTCGAGATTTTCCACATTGTCTACCACAAGCCACCACTTCTTGTAATTCTTACTTCTCATTGCTATCACTGATCTCAAATCTTTGACTTTTTCTTCATTCGTCTTGGTTGAACTCACGATGTTTACCAACACATTTTCATTGCAATTCAGGCGCCGGGAAAAATCTTCATATGAGTTGAGCAATGACTTGACATCTTTACCATTCAATGTCATCACAAATGTTGGTTCTTCACACCAATTAACACCTTGCCAAATGTTCTCACAAACCTGATTGGCAAGTTGAGACTTTCCACTTCCAGGATTTCCAGAAATATAAAAATACGTAAGTTTATCTGACTTGCGCAGCTTTTCCAGATTTTCACTAATTTTTTTCATCTTCTCAGAACGAAGAATAACATCGTGGGCAGGCTTTGGAGGAAAAAGTTGAAACGATTTGCAACGATTCCTCACCGCTTTAATTTGAGTAATTCCATTTGTTGGAAGACCAAGAACCTTGAATGCATTTTCAACATCAGTCGTCATAGCTTGAAAGTCGCTATCAGTGAAATTTCCTTTCTCATGATGCTTAACTCTATTTCGTATCTTTGTTAGATTGTCCACTTCTCTTTTTGTTACAGGATTCAAACCTGCTTTACCAATCGAATTGGAAGACAGAATCGCACGACGAAGCACAGTACAATCCCACCGGCTTGTATCTCCCTTTTTAAACTCTGATAGATAGATATTTGTTTGGCCCGTTCGCTTTTTTTCCAAGTTATATAACTGCTGGCCACTAACATTCGTGTCATCCCATGCTCCAAATTTGGCTTGGTAACGACTGTTCCATTCTTGTTTGAAAACTGTCCTCAGACCTTCATTAACAACCTTGTTCACAATATTATCCATAAATATGAAGTTTCGTTCTTTTTCGTTTTCTCAAGGTGTAGCTGACATTTTGCCCTCCTAGACAATACAAAACTCAAGTACTCCTTACTGCCCAAGCAACAGAATTACTTGTCAGAACTTATGCTACTTAATCCCTAGACAATTTGATTGATATATTTAGAGTCCGAAGTGAATGCTCTTTAATATGTTAGCTACTATAACCCACTGGAAGCCTGGGGTGGTTACATATATTCAGTAATCATGTTTTAACTGCAATGTTGCAAGCGACAATTAACTTTTTACATCTCACCAAGAAATTCTGCAATAAAATATATTTACTTATATCCATAATGATCTTTCAAAAGTTTGAAAAGTTTTGTCGACGACGATGTCGCAAAGGTGTTTGCCAATGGAGGAGCTGTCGAGCTGTATAGCGGACATTAGTTGCCTCACAAAAGTCACATGAAGTTGAGTATACCACGTACTGTTGATTAACTAATGACGGTTTGGCTTCCCTTGGCTTTAATTGCTCGTACAATTTCTTACTTGTAAGATTAGTTTTAGATTTATACCTCCATTGCAGCTCAAGTTGGTGTTTTGTTTTCTAACAGCAATTGCAGCTATTTGATCTTTAAACGCAAGGCAAATTCTTATAACGTTATTGTAAACAGACACGTACATCACCAGATTGCTGCTTCACATTACTTCAAAGGTAGTTGACAACGTTTGTGATGGTGGAGTTGATGAGGCAGCTTGGATAATCCAATTGCCTCCAAATGTCGAACGCTTCGGTTGCAGAATACTTTCAGCTGTATTTATGAATATAAAGAAATATATTTATTGCAAACTTTCTCACTCAAACGTTTAAAATGAACTTCTTAATTAATAAAATATCATTCACCTAGAGCTACACTTAACTAAGCTTCAATACAACTGGCTGCTGATGAACACTTGCAATTCACCAATAAAATCAAAATGGACAGGTATATCAAAATGCTGAAGTTTATGATGGTTTACCTATGTATTGCACCTCTATGATTTCACGTATGTCACCAAAGGTTCTGCAATAACTTTTACCTTCCCAAATATACACATTGTGCATTGTTGAAATCATATAGCCAAATAATCGGAATTGCACAAACCCATTGGGAACCACTATACTAACCGAACACTTATCAATAAACTATCTCTGATTCTCGCCAACTCTGATTCTCGCCAACTTATTTGAGATAAAACAGGCCCAAAGTCGCTATATCAATGGGATCATATAACACTCAATCTCCTTCTTTCGCCTAAAAGTACGTTCATAATTATACACTGCTATGTCTCCATTAAACTGCATTTGCTTTTAAAAAATCTCGTATTAAATAACGAAGTTTTAAGATTCTCGCATTTGTGCAGGATTGAAAGACGTACGTTTTAAAATACAATGTCTAGACCAGAGTTGATAATCAGTGCTGGCTAGAATATATCATATGCATGATCACGCACATAATAAAACAATGCAATATCCGTTACAAACCTTAATTTCTACTTCAATACTTTAGAATGGCTGCAGAAAATTTATACGAAGGAAGTTGCCGTATTCCAAGAACAAACTTTCACATAATATCGAATCTTTGAACAACAATCACCAGCGCTGGTTGTCGGCATAATAAATATAATTGTTTCAGATGATATTTGATACCGGGACTTCCCCTCTGATATTGGATATGAACTACAAGTGCATAAAAAGCAACTACGAGAGATGTAGAAGGCCCAAGTCGTAATGGGAACCTTCAATGACAGACACTGTTGTCGAACAACTACCTGTCGTTGTAGTAGAAAATAACAGTAATCCAACCATTGCGGTGGAGCCCATCGAGGCTCCAGTAAGAGATCTAGATAATGCGGTTGAGCCCATTCAAGGGACAAAACACTGATGCTAAAACTGACAGCCGAACTTGGTTCATAAATTAGGGGAGACCTTCACTAGCCAAAAAATTGAATCTCACAACTGTGACATTGGTACGGCACATTTTAACACAGTTTTCAGTAATAATTGCTATTTCAATAGTTTAATATCCCTCCCCACACGCGTATTTAAACAATTCCATTTACAATGAAGAATAATCATAGAAAGTTAAACATCGATGTGAAAATAAAATATTCAAAAAATGTACGGTGATTGATCACTTTTTATGTCTTCCGTTCCGGGACTTTCCAAGTACTTTAAGTACTTTGCCGTTGGTCAATTTTAACTTTATCTATTTTGCTGATATTGCTACGTAACAGCTCGGCCTGAAAACATTGTTTTAAAGACGACAGCAAATAGATAAGCTGTCAAATAGAAAAACTTTAAATCAGCTGTACCTTGATACTGTTGAGTCAAATGCTAGTCGAATACCACTTTGAACCATTTTGAACAGCAAGAATCCGGGTAAAATTGACAAGCATCAATCTTTTCTTCACATTACTTCACTACTCAACGTTTAAGCACTCCTGTCTAGCATCTTCATCACGCATTACCACTACTTTTGTTTAGTAAAATGGTTTTCAACGTGCCTTTACTAATTTGTTTCTCTCTGCCCAACGTCGGACGAACTTATTCGTCATGAGGAGACTTCAGAGTGTTATCAGCTAAAAAAATTAAACAGCAAAAAAAAGGACAATGGCGACGACGTGCGTCCCAGTACCTGCAGCCGTTTCCATTTCTTCAATAAGCAGTAACCAGTAATTATTCCACGCTTGATTTCTTGCTGTCCCTTTCACTATGGCTTCAGCTGAAAAAGTTGATAAAATCTTGTATATATCTACCATATGAATGGCCAACTTGTGATGCACGGTTCGTGAAGTGAAGATGAAATGGTTATTAGACCGGTTGGGATTCACAGTTTCCCTTGTATTTGTATTGACTCAACTATGGTCTACAGGTCAATGTCTGCCAGCTAAAAATATTCACGCCCCTCCAAACGGTAAGAGTTCTATATATAAACAATGAAATTCATCAAAGTTAGATTGAACGAAATTTAAAGTGCTCGCGTGGGGGTGGCGATTATGCATGTTCATTTTATGTCATTGAAGTAAGAACTGTGGCAATTCTTCTAGCCCATTATCATTCACGACATTAAGAACTGGATATAATATTATCAATAATAGTAATGATAATATTTATTATTCACATACTGCTGTGTCTAGAGGGATACAATCTAAAGCGCGTTACACCTTTTTATGACAATACTATGTCTATATTGAACTATTTACCTAAGTCATTTATCTTTACAACAAATGAGTAAATAGTTTCCTAGACTGCTTACCACAGCCTACAATGTTAACTTCCTCAGTAAGAAACCGGAGTACCCAGGAATAATCTGCGACTTTTGGCAGAGTAGTTGAAAAACTCTTTTCACATGAGAAAGTTAAGTCCGTGCTATAAGAATTGGACCCACAGCTTCAATAGTGAAAGGAGCTTGTCCTAGCGACAGTAACAACATGAAGATGAGAGTTGCAAATGATATCCTTTCGCTTTTCACGTAAAAAATTTTCGTATTTGCGACATCTCCTAAATGTTTTCGGCAGGCTAAACTTTGAGTGGTAAAGAATTAAAATAGTGAAAAGAGGTTACTACATCAGACTGGGGGAGCTGAAACGTTTGACAATGAAAAATAACCTCTTGCAAGGGTCTCTTCATTTTCCTAAATCAGGGTAATGATAATGTGCGATGAAGATGATAAATTAGAATGTTGAAATGTCAGATTGTAATTTACAACTTCTTGTTAATTTCCAGTTATTTTACTAAACCAGAGTAGTGACAATGAATAATTATGTATGAAAAGTAAAAAACATAAGCATGTCTTACGTCACAGTCTCGTCCAAGAAATATGAACGAACACCACACAACAAAAGCGCTTCAGAAAGACAGAGCACCACGCGATGGTCGAAATCAAAATTTAAGAAGTACAAAGCTGTGAATGCGTCAACTCGTAGCATGAGCGCCAACGACTTTCAAGACATGGTAAAAATGTTCGCCTCGCCAGTCACGGCACCATTGATCACCGCGCCGATGTCGGACACGTTGGTACCACCAAGCCCAGTGCAGGTCAGACAGACCGATCACTTACGAGCTGTTTACATGAGCCGGGCCGACTGGTTTCTTATACATCTTTTTTCAAATACAAAGTTTGTGTAAAATAATGTTCGAAACTAAATGACGCTCATCATGTAATCGGCCCAAACCTGCTCCAAAGTTAATTCAAATATTTATTAATGCGCAGGAAATATTTTGGTACCAAAACTTGGCCCCGTAAACCGGGTTAGCCCGACTTCTGTAATCACCTTCTTAGTAATCGCAGTGGTAAGTGTGAATTACAATTGACGTACTAAAACATAGGGGTGCTGTTTTGGCACATGATGCACCGTAGGTAAGCAAGGGCGACAAATTAGTTGGAAAAGGTATTTTTGCCATATCGATTATGTGAAGGGGTGATTTTTTGCATGAGGACGATGTCGAAAACAAGAACAAACATGCCTTTTACACGAGCAACCATAGGTAGTGTTCAATTCTAATTCTTCTCCTCGCTTTAAATTGTTTTTCCTAATTCTTCTTAATTTTTTACCATCACAGATCCTAATAATATTAGCACAACTCCCACGTTTGCTCAAGAATGCTTGTTGCAGCTCATTGCGAATTTTAAATTACCGTGCTCAAGTCCCTATTCTTTGCTAATTCAATATTAGTAGCGGTGCTGTTGCTAAAAGATCAATTACTTGACAATCTCTAAGGCACGGTATAAATTCTATCACCGAATGATCCTCAGAGACATGGCAAACATAAACCATATCCGGGATGCTTATGGCACAAACCGGTTTCAACGTCTTGTGCTACTTATTCCTATTAATTCCTTGAAAATGTTTGAATTAACTAATATTTTGAAACATTCTCACCAACTGGTGTTTTTTAAAATATTTCTAACGACTGGTGCTTTGAAAATACTTCAAACTAATAGTACTTGAAGGAATTGTCGAACTACTAGTGCAATGAATATATATCAAACTTCTAGAGCCTAGAAAATGTTTCTCGTAGCACCTTAAACACATTTCAAACCACAAGTACCTTGTAAAAACTTCAAATTGCTGGAACCTTGAAAATACTTACAATTACTACCAACCCCAGAATATTTCATAGTATACCACACATTCGAGACAATACAGATATTCCACCTAAGCTTGGAGCACATGCTTTCGGCGTGAGTCGGTTTTCATGGCTGCCATGTTCCTATAGCAAGTGCTCTAAACAGAGACCGTCTACTCCTGGGCGCAATATTGAAAATCATTTGTTCAGGGGGGTGAATGCCTCTCTTTAGGGCACTTACTTGGAACATGGCCGCCATAAAAATTGACTTACACGATTTTGGGGCAGTCAGATATCTGTTAGTCTCTAATTTGTGATAGTGCTCTAAGAACATTGCCACCTACAAAAACCTTTGCCTGTAAGGTCAAGATACCGATTAAACATGTATTTCTTATGAACCTTAAGTTAGTAATAAGTTATACGAATCCCCGTATAAAGTCCTATGTCTCGTATTTAAAAGTATTCTGCTATATCATCAACACTAGGTTCCAAAAACTCTACCGGGATTGCGCTGTATCGCAAGCTCTTACGGCTCAGAGTTGTGTTTACCCGATCTCACGATGCCTTTCAACGAACCTCCGTGCTCACAATACCCTCACCCAGGCCTAGGACCTTGCGGCTTTCCTGGCACAGGTATCCCGGGCTTTCATCCGCAATATCCTCTCGGCAGCAGATGGAAAATGACCAAAACGGGCTATGTTGAGGACGTCATGAAGCAATGCTTGCAGAGCCCTTTACGTAAGTCGAACCATGCCTTTTTACTTTTAATGCAAAACGTATTTAAAGTAAAAACAAAACATTAAGGCCACGTTTACATGACACCAAACGAATAACTGTTTAGCTAAATATTTGTCCCTATTTGATCCACGTCTAAAAAGAGACCGTTGTAACGCAGCAGGTTTTTTGACATTCGTCTAGCGTTCTTGTCCGTGCACTTTTCTTTCACTTACGAAAACAGCTCAGGGTAAACCTAACAAGCTAAACAGAGCTTGAGGCTGCATTCCAGTTACGCGTTTTTGACATGCACGTAAACGCAAGTAAAAGCTAAAATCCTTCAAAGTTTTGTAATTCCTAAAAATGCAAAAACAAGTAGACCCGTAGTTATTTAAAGTTCAAAATTCGTAATGTTTCTTCTTGCGATTGTTTGTAAGACAGGTTTTTTAGCAGTTTTTTAACTTTTGCGTGCATTCACGTGCATGTCAAAAAGGCGTAACTGGAAATCAGCCTTTACGGCAGCGTTCCAGTTACGCGTTTTTCATACGCGCGTATACGCACGCAAACTTTCAAACTGTAATAAAACTTATCTTTCAAACAACCACGAGAAGAATTGTTCAGACTTTAGAATTTGGAATAATTAGCTAGCTACGTGCCTATTTGTTGATGTATTTTTTAAAAGTGTAAATTTTAAAGGATTTCAAGGTTTAAGCCTGTTTCACACTGGTCGTAAAACATCGGCGATCTATTGTGTTTTCTTCCGACCGACAAAAGGTTTTCCACACGAATGGCCACGGACAAAGGAAATCCCCGATTTTTACGAACACTCTGAACCAGGCTTTACGTGCGTGTTAAAAATAACTAGAATGCAGTCTTTAGATTGAACTAGTACATCAACCTCTACTGTAATCCGGAGCGATAAGTTGGGAAAAATTACCACATGTATACACAAATTTATTCGAGCTTGTCATAATATCATAAGCAAAGCAACTTGATATTTTGGACAACGATAGTAAGTTTTACCATCTTGAATATAAGACCAGGAGGACAGAAATGGATGCCAAGGGCTGGTTTTCATATTGTCGTAATTATCGTAAACGAAAAGTCACGATCCCTCTTAAATGCCAAAATATTCTATCTTCTTAGCAGCAAATCTCAGATAACTTACATATTATCAACTAATAATTGCTTTTCTTCTTATTAGTTGGAAAGTGTTTTAATTCAGCTATTTAGAAAGATCGAGACTCTATGTTTACAACAATTTACGACGAAATAAAAACCAACCTTAAAAACTATAGTGGAACGAAATGAAGGCACGTGTGCTTACAAAACATCCCAAGGCATTGCGTTTTCAAATTTTCATGTTTCAAAACTTTGAAAAAGCTAGCCCTTCATTAAACATAGACACTGAGACAGTGCGTAAGGATTTTCACATAAGACAGAAATTATCAGAAATGACGTTCTTTCAAAATAGCAAAGCGTAAAACGAACGAAAAGACAAAGAGGACTAAAATCTCCATCTACACAATTAGTTCTTTTAACTTTGTGGATAAAATCGAGAATCGAAAGAATCAAAGAAGTGGAAGCATCGCAGTTCAATTTTTGTTGTATTGCCCGCACCTAGTCAAACAAACTTTATCTTTAAAAAACATTTCACCGACATATCTTACAGCAAACGGTCTAATAATTCACGACTTTTAGTTGAAAACAAAAGCTGTTTAGCGTTAAAATGTTTAGCTGTAAGCACATTTAACGAAAAAAAGCGCATTTCAGGTCCCATAGATCGCGAAACGTTAATAGCGTATATCAGTCTCAGGAAGCTGGGAAAAAGTGAGTCGTCGGAACTAATCATCATATTATTGTTACGCACCCACGCACGCACTTACAGACTCGATCACATAAACAATTCAGTTCGCAAATCCTTAACAATTACTTTCAAGGGACCGTTTACCTGCATGGTATAAAATCTAACATAATGCACAATACATGATACATTAACAAAATCTCACTACAATAACTACAAAATTAAGGTATAACTTTCACGAAGGAATAAAATATGACTGGTTATTGCGTACATCTTCCAAATGCCCAATACTCAATTTTTGTTTTGCCCCCGCATCTGAGAAATTATTTCAAAACATCACCCCAGAATAGCTTATACTCCTTTTCACAAAATTGTGTTTGGCTTTGGAATTTGAGAGTTGACATGGTTCCTTCATAACTCATGAAATGAACTGCCGACTACTTCACAGTCTAACAGCAAATATTTCGTCAGCTAAAGATCCAGGCAGTTGTGCCTGATTTCTTTCGTAATGACCTTAGGCTCCCGCACTGGCAACATTTTTTTTTGTTTACATTGCAGGAGAAGGCTGCAATTCCTGGGGGTGTGACTGGTTTGGAAATTTCTTCGACGATGACGATAAGAACGGTGGGGCAGGAGAAGGAGGCGGAGGAGCGGCTGGAGGTGGCGCTGGAGGAGGGGCTGCTGGAGGTGGTTCTGCAGGGGGAGGTGCTGGAGGAGGAGCTGGAGGGGGTGGGACTGGAGGAGGGGCTGCCGGAGGTGGTGCTGGAGGAGGTGTAGGGGGATTTGCAGGTGGTGCAGGAGGCAGCGCAGGAGGCGGTACAGGAGGCGGTGTGGGAGGTGGTGCAGGAGGCGGTGGAGGAGGTGGGGCAGGAGGCGGTGCAGGAGGTGGTGCAGGAGGCGGGGCAGGAGGCGGTGGTGGAGGTGGTACTGGAGCAGGAGGGGGAGGAGGTGTTGGCTCGCCTCTTTTTAAACCTTCGCAATCTTGGGGACCTTTAACAAATTCACTTCCAGCTGTGACAAATACTAACGGTTTTCGTAGAAGTCTTGATGAACTATGCCAGGCACTTAGGAAACAGCATTCTCAAAGTAACGACGTCGGCAACCTACCCAACATGCTCGGGAACCCTTTGCTGTCACCAGACTTCCCAGAGGAGGAAAAGATTGGACAAAATTTCGTGAACGGCCTATTTCAGGTTCCAGATGAAAACAATAACTTCAACGGCAATAACGCTTTATTTGGTGGGGGAAATAATTTGAACGAGATAAAAAACGATTTAAGTGATTCCAAAAACATGATAGACAATGGCTTGGAGTCACTAAATTTAGCTGAACTAAATTCAAACAAGCCCAGTCAACAGCCCACTGATGACAAGTTTAACCGATTCAAAGACAACATTGACCAGAAAGATGGGCCACTGGCTAGAAATGAAGTTGAGACATATTTTGGTGGTGATGAAAGTTTTGACGAATCGAGACTATATTCATCTGACACAGACATGTCTGATCAGTACGAAGGAAGTTATGAATACCCTAGCTCGTATTATGCTAATGCTGATGAGAGCAAATCGTGGAGGATTGAAGATTTCAATGGATACCGACGGTAAAGAATGGTTAAATTTTATGAAACAGAAAACACTTTCATTTTGAAAGGCAAGAATTTCGTAGCAAAGAAAAATTTATTTCTTCTGCGGGAAACAAAAGCTATAACAGTAGCCGCATCAGTTACAAACTGTTTCCACTTGCATATGAAACTTTCTTTGAGTTATTCTCACACCATGAAAACCAGCATGATAGGCACAGTGGAATAAGTCAAATCTACAATCTTTGATGTTTGCTGTCGGTTTCCTAGGCTCAAATACTGCTTAGGCCAGTGAATATTTCAAGCTGATCTTGGCTCACAATAATTCGAAGAAACTGAACAAATACATTCAATTCTTTGAGTGCTTTTTACATGAGCCAGATCTAGGATTAGCATCACGCATCTGTAATTACAAAAGCTACTAAAAGATGGGCATTATAAGCAAAATTTTTTGCCAACGGCAAGCAAAAGCCTTGGGTAAAAAATGGATCTAATATCGCTTTCAGAATTTGAGATCCCAGTGAAGTCTTTTTTGTCACAATTGAGCTATTACTTCTAACGCAAGTTCAGCTATTGAATGTGACAATGGTGCACAGCAATACACCAAACTTGAACCTTACTATCTATTGTTTGAGAAAGTCAAGTGATCAAATTTTTTTTCATTCCTTACCTGCAATATTTGATTTTGACAATATCAAACCTATGGGTCATTGCAGTTCTAGTGCAACAGAGATTCTTGTTCCTAAAGCAAAAAAATTAAAGCAATACTCAAAATCAGTTTTAATATTCTATACTCTTCAATGGTAAATCCCATACAGATTTGACACAACAATCTTGTAGCTAAGAGAAGAGTGCACAGAAATTAACGGTACCCGATAATTTAGAGACGAAGGCGAAGCTTGGAAGACTTATGCGAAATCTACCGATTGCAATAACTTGATCACCGAAAAAACTAACAAAGTAATAAATGCCTCGGGTTTTTTATTCTCATCCAAGTGGTTCAAAAAGGTAAACGTAAAATCGGAAAGCTAATGGTCTATTCCTTCTTTCTATATAAAAACTAAAACGTATAATTGACTATTTAGTGCACTGCAGCCTGTAAAACGTGGACTACAATTTTTCGATACACACTGTATATCAGATCAGAAATCTTGTTCTGCTGCATATCTTCAACATATTCGCCGGAGAAATTGATTAGTAATCGCCGAAGCCATAACAAAAACAGCCCGAAGCAAACAAGTTACGATTAAACTAGACTTTAAACTCTAGCTGTTTCTCCGCAGAGCGGCAATGGCATTCAAGGGCAAACATCCAAGGCAGAACGAAAAACCCAGCAAGAATTCGAAGCGCATAATGGCCGTGCCTCATCCTGGCAACAACTGGCGCCACAAAAATGGCGTGTGGTATTTTGTCAAAGAGAATAAGAAGGCTCACAGAAACGAGTATCATAGAAAGTTCTTACTTCCAGCTCTAACAAAATGGAAAAAATCACGCAGAAAGCACAATAAGAATACAAAGCACACGTGACAATCACTAGAAATTAGAGACCTCAAAATTGACGTTTACCGCGCACGGCTGACTGCAAACGACAAAGTTTTAAATCGCATTATCAAGTCTACTATGTCAGTGGTACGATTTTACGGAAACCTATGCAATGAATTGAAGCGTGGTTTTGCAATTTCGCTCCAGAAAACTGTTGATATTACAATCATACGTGATTAAAAGTTTGCCGTTAGCAGTTGGCGGTTCGCCGTAAAGATCAATCCGAATGTGCCTGTTAATGTAGGTGAACATACGGATGGACTATCTGCTAAGCATTGTAACATCATTTTACACAACACTTCGAATTCACGGATCGACGTGTTGGCATTCCACGACGCCCGCCAACAAGCGCTGTTTTCGCATAAGCACTGCATGCTAGACGAAAAAATTTCTTAGCACCGGGGCGTCTATTCGAGCAAATATATGGTATTCATTGGTAAAGCTTCAGTAACAATAATTAAAATCAGTTAATTAAAGACACATCGCAGTGTATGCTGAATTTATATGGTAAAATTATTTACACAAGAAGCAATTGGTCTACTTATTATTATACTCTATAGCTGTACCACCTCGGATTACTTGTAATGGAAAAGAATAAATTAATACACGTTAGTTTGCCTGCCTTAGAAACGCCAGTACTGACATGCATGATAACGACGTCAATTTAACAAAAACGTCACGTTGAGTTTGCTCTTGATGGATACCGTATTTACTCGTTTCAAGGCCGCAAGATCTTTAAATTTCAACGCATGTTTTGAGATTGTTCTCCACTACGCGAATTTGTTCGCGCGAAGGAGATATCTGGCAACGTGACTGGCTCTTTACGACTTTTTTGCGGCAAACTATTTTGCCAGCGAATCACGTTGCTGCATTTATTTTTCGCTTGAAAAAAATCGCATAGTGGAGAACGGGATTTAAACGCGAACCTTATTGGAGGGTGCGCTCATTGAGATCCGATTGTAAATGTCATTTGAAGCCTTGCAAAGTTACCTTCCAGACTACATGACAACTAAAGTTCTAATGATGTCTATCAGTCAAGACACAATAATTGCGAACTCGAAAAAAACACTCGTATTAAGTTTATGAAAAATTCTTTTTCATATCGAGGCATCTCCTCACGGAAAATCTCCCAAATGATGTTGTAAACGGCTACGAACAACTCTCCTCAAGGAATTTTAAATATTATTCAATAGGGGTGTTTACATGAGACAAGAACGAAGTCAAACCGGGCCAATTGCGTGTCAGTCATAATATTGTTTATAATAGTTGTTTACATGAGTCCGAGACTAATCATTGCTCAAACCGGCATGATTTCATTCCGCCAGCTGAACCAAGCTCACTATCTCCAGAGGGGTATGCATGTAAAGACAAAAATATTGCATGCCAGTTTTAGTTCGAAAGAACAAATGCGCACTTTGCAACATTTTTGCAATATTCACCAGTGGTGAGGGCGGTTTATAGATGTGTTGGGGTTATTTAAGCAGCTTCTGGTTTCGTGTCAGTCTTATGCAAACTTCATAGCTAAATAAACAAAGAGCTAAAATTCAAACTATAAAACGTATAGACGAGGTAAATTTTCCGAAGTTGAGTTAACTTGTACTTTTTGCTATTCTACATTTCCTTCTAAAAAAATTCTAAATTTTGCAAATAAGTCGTGCAGTGCTTACTCAGGCGTTTGATTATTTCTAAAACTTGTACAATCAATAGCCGTTTTCACTTTCGAAGACGGACAAATAATCCGGCATTTGTTCGCCAAACCTGACTTCTAGACAGAGAAAAAGATAGCTTTGTGTTTGGAAGCGGTTATTTAGAACTTTTGTTCTTTGAACGCTTTCTTTTCTGTTTTAGTTGTTCTTTTCAACTGCTCATAAGAATATCGCTATTTCCATTCCTCTCGCGATTGCCATACTGCGTGTTTGTCTATGTTGTTCGACATGAAAAAATCTAAAGGCGAGTTCACACGGGCGATTGTACCTGCGATTATTCTCCTCTTGACGTATCCAATTGAATGGATTCACTGACGAGTGCACTGGTGAAATTGTTAGATCAAGTTCATTTGCCAGGTATCCACTCCATCACATCCTTCAAAGCGAAAAAATCGCACCAAAAATCGCCAGTGTGAACGGGCCTTAAGACTTTTTGGATCACTTATTCGTTCAGATGATTAAGTCGTCTTTTATACACCTTTTGCCCATCATTAAACAAAAATAGAATATCTTTAGCACAATTTTGCACTTTCAAAAACAGGAATTGGAATTTCAATGAAGCATTACGCGTAAAACAATTAGCGTAAAACGATATTCAATAGCAACGATTACAACGATCATGCACAAAAGCTGAAAGTCGGTAATCAATTATGGAAATTCAATAAGAACATGCAACATTAAAAAATTATAAAGGTATTGTCGTGTGAATACATGTGACTTCCATTCGGATAAAATGTAAGCTCATTAAAAACTAATATGTACTTGCCATCATAGAAGTAATCATTTTTGCACACAAATTATATATGACATTTTGTGACCACAATAAAAACGTTTTTATAGGAACAATCTTCTCTGCGTAAACGGCGAAATATTTCCACATACAACAAGATTTAACCGTGTATGTTCTCTCTAACAAGGCATTGTGGAAGGTACGTTTGCATGCCTGAAACCAAGCTGCGCATTTGGAATGGTGATTGATCCTATATTTCTTTCAATAGCATCAATAAGCAGGTGTTTTCTGTATTCACAAAGAGGAAAGCTAGCATTTCTGGCATTTATGTCTGTTTTAACGCTGGCCTTTAGACAACTTAAGTTGTCTGAAGGCCAGCGTTAAAGCAGACATATTACACCCAGCAACGCAAGAGCAATTTGGCAGAGAACATACACGGTTAAATCTTGTTGTACGTGGAAATATTTCGCCGTTTACGCAGAGAAAATTGTTCCTAAAAACTTTTTTATTGCGGGCATAAAATTTCATATATAATTTGTGTGCAAAAATGATTACTTCTATGATGGCAAGTACATATTTGTTATTAAGCCCCGTACAGACGGACAACTTTTCCTTGACAATTTTCCTTGACGACATCACTTGCTCGTGTGTACAGTGAACAAGTTTGTATTGATAAGTTTTACAAGCCCACATTGCTCAGTACGTAAATGATCTTGTTCAAAACTTCATTTATAATACGCTTTTTCATAAG
>JAOBYK010435233.1:0-14673 GCA_025434845.1 Phenganax subtilis | reverse complement strand
AATGACTGTTTCGAGATAGGCTCACGAAGGGCTTTCATATAAGTGCAACTTGTATTAGGGCCGGAGTGTCCCTTTAAGTAAATTGTTATGCAAGAGAGGAATGACGTATTTTGAAAACAGCGATTCAGAAAGTAAGCAAACAGGTAGGCAAACAAGCAGAACATGAAAAATAAGCGGGGAAGCTGAAATGCCAGCCTATAGGCAAACAAGCAAACAAACAAACAACGAAATAAACAGACAGCAGAACGAATACAAAACTAGACAAAACAAAATATTTTACATTACCTGTGCTTACTGAGATTACCAGCACTTGAGAAAACACATGAACAATCCTCACAGGAATAAATACGATTGTTACCAGAATGTTGCTGCAAATGTTGAATATATAACTCTCGACTAGAGAATTTCGCTTGATCACAACCGCGACGACGACACAAAAATTTCTTCTTCATGGAACTGACATCTTTGGCATTTTTCTCCGCGTGTGCTTGTCTGCAATGGCGGACTAAATTACCTACAAGCGAAATAATAAAGAATCATTTCAAACTATTCAAATGTAATAGTACACTCTCGTTTGAAAAAATCTAGCAAAAGCTAATTGATTTCAGAAGTAATTTGCAAGTTGTTGAGGAATTTCTTCAAAAATAAATAGTGCAAGGTTGCAGTGACATTTCCGACAACTGAAAAAAGTTATCCAACTTGCCTTGAAATTTTTACACGGAGAAAGTAGCAAACATGCACAAGATTCTACATGAAGCAATGCGTTTTGCAACTAGCAACACATCGTGCAAAAAAATAATGCTTCGCGTCATATAGCCTTCAGGACCGCTTTCTGCTGCGGCGTTCTTCATACACACGCAAAACTTTAAATAAAAATGAAAGTCGGTTCATATATAGGTGGTTTGCAATCACGTGATTTTTAAACCAAATGACGGGCAAGCCACAAGTTTGTCGACGTTTTATTCCATTTTGAGTAGATTGTACAACAGTAAATTAAAAAGAGATCGAACCTTTATGTCTTCGACTATTGTTTAAGTCAACTGAAAAGTATTTAACGGCCATTTTCGACATACCTGCCCGTCATCTAAAATCTCAAAATCACGTGATTGAAAACAATCTATACAAGCACGAAATGGAACGTTCAGAATTTAGTGTTTAGGTATTCCTAAAGAATACAAAACTTCGAAAGATTTAAAATTTTACTTCCTGGAGAAGACGCAACAGTAGAATGCAGCCCCTTAGCCCATTAATATATGAACTAGCCAGAGAAGACAAACTATCTTGTTTCCCAATCAGGTTTCCTCATATCATTGTGCACAAAAACTACCAAATACCAAAATAGTCTGCTTAATTGAAACTGGACAAATGATTCCTAGTCATAAATTGAATTCGCTTCATAAATTTAGAGTTTGTACACTGCCAATAATCAAAATTTGCTTACTGCAGACTCTTGGCATATCAACAACACGAGCAGAAGGGGTTCACTCTCTTAAGGGATTCTTAATCAAATTCTAACAAAATTTAGGCCGTAATTAGTCGTATGCACATTAACATCACGTATGTAAACTTTCGTCAAAATCTGTGGATTGTTCGAGAGACGTGTTGCTTACAACAAATAGTAAAGGATGCTTTCCAGCTACACGTTTTTGTCAGGCACGTACACGCACGTAAAAGCTTAAATCCTTCGAAGTTTACAGTTTTGGAAAATGCACGGACAACTAGACACTAATTACTTAAAGTTGAAAATTCTGAATAATTCTAAACAATTCAATACGTACACGCACGTGCATTACTTGTACGTGCGTGTACGTGCTTATCAAAAACGCGTAACTGGTAAGGAGCCTTAAACAAAAGAACACAGAGACAAACAAACAAGCAAGCAAACTAAAAAGCACAAAACAAGCAGACAAACAAACAAAGAGACTCAGAGGGGACACATGAGAACTTGACTGTTGCACAGGAAAAGACGTAAAATTTGGCTTTAGTAAAACACAAAACGCTTTAGAAACTTCGTAGGTACAAGCAAATAGGACGTTAACATTTGTACGAGTTTTCAGTCACAAAGAAATAATACAAGAGCAGAGCAAGTACACAAGCGAATAAACAAGCAAACAGACAACAAAACAAACAACTGACGGTGGAGAGGAATAAATGCGTCAGAAACTTGGTTTCAGTCACAAAAAAAGTTAATAGAAGTTTTGTGGACATAGGCATACGACGCACGATCAAATACTATTGCTTATCCGGAGACATCGTTTGCACTAAAGTGTTCATATTAAGAGCAGAGTACCTCGTTGAGTGAAGGTTTTTTGACAATAGTTGCAGCTAAATGGTCTGATTCCCTTATGAACAACGGCTTGATGTCGACGTAGAAGATTCTTCTGAGAAAATACTTCACCACAATCGTTGCAGGTTATTGGGACCACAGTTACGTGCGTTTTCCGATGCACCTGAAATAAGAAACAATATCATTACGCTACGCACATATCTATATAAGCCGCACTGGCTTGGTTAGCCAGAATGGACTGGTAGCGGTAAGATTCCACCTCGTAGGATGACTTCCTATTGTTTCAACTCTGGGATTGTATGGAAGCCACGGGCTGGTATGGATTGGTGAGATGCCGGTACAAGCAAGCCACCGGGATCTTAGTGAGATGGTAAGAAATTTTCGATATGAACACTGTAAGGGCTTGTTTTCATATATCGCAATTCATCGTAATTCATCGGCGATGCCTATTGTCTGCAATCATTGAAGAATAAAGTTTTTTGTCTAACAAAATATACATTCTGCGTCATTGGTAATGGTTCGGGAATCATCGCCGATGAATCATGATATACGAAAACCAGCCTTAAAGTTGTTAAACACTTCTGCAAACTAACCTCTAAATCTTTCTCCGACTGAAACGTCTCCACGCATTCGGAACAATTGAATAAACTCTCCTCCCTATTCTTCTCAGCGAGCGAAAACGCACGTTTCCCATGCTTTCTTTCGTGCTTGCGTAGATTACTGATGCTCGAAAAAACTTTGGAACAAATGCTGCAGGTGACTCGAGACGACTCTGTGTGACACGTCATATGTTCTTTGAGATAAGAACTAGTGTAGACCTTTTTACAGACAGGACATTCTGATGTATGCGACGTCTCGTAATGCCGTTGTCGTTCTTCTATTGTTCTGAAACTACTGCGACAACTTGTGCATCTAAAAGAGCAAAGACCAACCACTGAAGCCCAGTCGCCATTTACTCGCTCGATTGTCAATCGTAGAAACAACTGCTGTTGTTTGCTAGACAATAATATGGAATATGTGCGGGCGATAAGGAATGTCGATCGTCGAGTGGATCGTCGAGATAGAACTCGGTTGAATCTCGACAATCCAATTCACCTTACAGCAAGCATCGACAACCTTTTTTCAATGGAAACTGAGAATTTGACGATTCAACGACTCTGCGGTCGAAAAAAGTATTTGAATAAAGCAAGGCTATATTATTTGAAGGCAATTTTCTTCATAAATATGTAACAAAATGTGCAAAAAAGTTCATATTATGTTCTAGGGACAAAAGTTCTTAAGATTTCTGTTTCTTGATTATATAAACAATGCATACTTTTTTCTTTTAGCATCACGAATTAGATGCAAAGCGAGGGCAAGGACAACATTTCTTTGATGTTTGCTGTTGTGCCTTGATATTCAGCTGACATTGATTTGTGCGATCAGGCAAACGCTAGTTTCCATGCTTTCCGCGAGTTTGAACGACTTCTGATCATATGGAAACCACTCGTATTTCCAACTATGACTGACAGCTTTTCGAATGCAAACAGCTGTTTTTTCGACAATTGACGATCGAGCGACTAAACGGAAACCAGGCTTAAGATTCACATCATGACATTAATCATGCGGACAAATCCAATTATGGACTAAATTTCCATCCAGGCGAGAGGATAATTCATCACCATAGTTGGAAATAACATGTTAAATTTAGTAAAATAGTAAAGATTGGCAGTGAAATGTTGCAAAACGAAGAATATATATTCCACCAAAATTTGCAAACATTGTATAGTTTTGTGTTACATGCGAAAAATAATTTTCATCTTTCCTGGTAACAAACTATATACAAAATATAATACAATATATGCAAAATATACAAAATTTGCAAACTTTGTATAGGGCTATATTTTCTGCATTTTACAACATTTTGAAGTTTTACTAGTTTTAATGCGTTCTCCCCCGCTTTGATGAATTTGTTCTTTATGCCTAGATAAAACTTTAGTCTATAATTGGATTTACTCATTTCTTCAATTTACGAGTGAAGTTAAGGTCGCGAAAACACAAGCACACCTTGTGATTTTGATCACCATTAGAAGCCTTGTCACGCTTAAAAGGGGTATTGCGATAAAAATGTAGTTTTCCTCGCCTACAGAGCTTCCAAAATTACATGCGAAGCTTCTGTACCAATGCTTCGTATATCTCTCAACAGTTGAGATACTTTACATATTTTGTATTGAAACTATTCGCTGTCCACTATCTCGCACAGTTGACTTCATTAACTGTGGTTTTCATAAAACGATACAAATTCTCCAGCAGTGAGGTATAATAACTATCAGAGATGCTTTAAACCTTATCACTGTCTTAATTATAGGAAAATACAAATATCTGCCGTTGGCATAGTTTCATTCTTATAATACCCTGCTTGTGACGTAACTTTGCATATTCGAGTACATCATGCGAAATGGTAAACAGCTCGCTAAATTGTGAATTTTTCTGTAGTAATATCTTAGTCGTTTCAGGCCCGTTTCAAACGTCGCGCTACTGCCGTGCCGAATGCATTAGAAACAAGAGATAATCAGCTGAAACTCCTCATTATCGATTGTTTCTAATGCATTCGACACGGCAGTAGTGCGACGTTTGAAACGGGCATCAAACTCTTTGAAGTATTTTGATCAAAGTGGAGCCCGCTCTACTTTTAACACAGAATTTCAAAGAGGCCGCTACTTCATTTTCAAAATATAATGGTGACATTAGGAGAGCTGCCGATATTCTTCTTCGCTCAAAATACTGACAATAGAACCTGCAAATCTATTTCAGAAGCGATTTTTGAAATAAGAAATTCTAAAATATTTTTTCTTTTACGCAAGTAATACTTTGACCGAGTAAATATCAATATCTCCGGTGTGACACTTGAATGAGGCCTCTGTGATCACAAAAACATTGATGTACAGGAGACAAGTGTTAATGGTTTGTTGTAGCACTATGGTAAAAAGCTGAACAAGCATTCTCTTGCACAGGTGTCAAATATATATAGTCTATGACCGTGACAAATGAAGAAGAGAACTTAGTTCAACACGCAGGGAATTTTATGCATCAATGACCACAAACAATAGGCTTAGCTTGTCAATAAAGACGAATTACGACATGAAAACCTGGCTTAAGCCAGTTTGCCACTACGCAAATTTCTTCGAACGAAACGAATGCTTATGTCGATGTTAGTGTTGTACACTTCTTCGTTTTTCTTTGTTTTGCCTTTTGTCTTTATGCTTGGGTCGCAAACGAGAAGCAGGCGTTAATTATACATCAACATTAGACCTACCTATAAATTTTAGTAAGGGGCATTTTCTTGCTTGTCTCGCCGGCGGAGCCAATTCGAGTAAATCCGTCATTCCGCGAAGTTTCTAAATCAACCACCACTAAATTATAAATCTAGTTTGACATCCCAATACCACCGTAATGATAGGATCGAAAACTCCACAAAATACGATAATACTGCAATTCTTCTTTAATGACTCAAATACATCCGAGCCTCAACTAAAGCCTGGTTCCCATATGTCGCTGACGATCGGCGATACTTACGCGACTACTGCTCTTCATCTTTGAAGGAGAAACTTATTATCCATAGACAAAAGATTCAACGCATGCAGGGGTGGTTAAGAACTTTGAACATCGCTGATCATCGGCGACATATGAGAATCAGGCTTACGCAGCCACCCTCTATTAAAAGACCGCAGCCACTTAAACAGTAGTCTCAACTCCTGTATGATGCTTTAAATTGTTTATAATCTGATTAATCTCCGTTTAACCTGATGAAACGTATGCTTTAAGACAACTGCAGCCATGCAGAAGCTGAGCTGAAGTGCTCAAAATTCGTTTCAGTTGCTTAATGTTAATTTTCAGAACATGCCAATCAGCACTTGACACATTTTATAAACATGCGTTTGCTAAACTGACTCACACATTGAGTAATGTAAATCTACTTTAACACATACGGCAGAAGGAGAAATATTGCCGACAATGGCGTTACCAGGTTATAATATGTACAATCCTTGATCTTTGCAACACAAGCACTTTAGAGCCTCCACAGACGAGCGGTTTTGTTGTAGATTACTAAAAGTTGTCGACAACTAAAAATTGAAATCTGCGAAGTTAGTCGTCAATAAATAAATTGCCGATTTTTAATTACCGACAGCTAACGAGGTTTCCACTTTTCTAGGGAAACTCGACACTTGTCAACAACTAATTGTGAGCGAGAAGCTAAATTTTCATGAAAGAGTGCTACAATTGCTCCAAATAGTTATCGACAGCAAATAGTTGTCGACAACAAAACTGCTCGTTTGTGGAGGCTCTTAGTCACGGTACGACGTATGCAGGTGCGTGAAAGAACTTTTGCGTTTTCCTTGGGAGAAACCAAATCATTAACTTTAGACATGTATATATGACAGCAATATGAACTTACTAGATTCCTCAATTGGCGGATAGTACGTTTCGGAGACATCGACTGTCATTACGTTGTACGTTGGTTTCGCATCTTCTGGTATCTCAACACCATTACCACCGACATGATTATCAAAATTATTTGATACTTCCGATGCACAAGCGGATGTTCGCTGCTCATTGATTCGTGCCAGGAATTCTGGTCCAACCGTAGACCTATATAGAATCACATCATATACCTATATTTTATCAGGGTTTCAGAGTCACATATTACTTAAACCCGTATTTTCGGATTACCGGACTGTTGGTCAACTTAATACGATAATTATCACTTATAGACCCGGAGCGATGATATAATATGTCACAAATTTAAACTGCATACGAATCGCAAAAGAATGAACTATCAGCTCCCGCCATTTTTCAATTTTTTGAATGAGTGCGTGTAGTCCTCGTGAGAGATCGTGCGTGATATAATTTCAATATCACAACCCAAGCTCGGAAACAGGGGACTGGGATGCGAAATCAACAGGCCTTGTGGTACAAATACAGCTTTCTAATTGGACAATTTGAATTTATATTTAAGACATAATATATCTCTTTATCTTGTATATCACTGAGCGTGATTCTGCGAAAATCAGACTGACATCAAAACTGAATCCAATATAATAACATAGGCACTGAGACAGTGCGTGACGATTCATGGATTTAGAGAGAAATTATGAGAAATCACAATTTTGCAAAACAATAAAGCGTAAAACGAACGAAAGGCAAAAGAGAGGCAAAGAAAAGAAGGAACAGCACCATAGTTCAATTTTCCTTGTTTTGCCCGCTCCTAGTCAAACAAACATCTTAATATTTGGCTTTAAAAGACTTTGCCACTGACATATTTAACAGTGAACAGTCTTATTTCACGACTCTTAGTTGAAAACAAAAGCTAAAATGTTTAGCAGTAGGCGTTTTAATGAAAATAAGCGCATTTCATGCACGATATATGACGAAATACCAATGGCGAATATCAATCTCCGGATGCCTACGAAAATGTTTTTCGTCGGAAATAATCGCCATTCTATTGTTACGCACGCACGCACGCATGCATTCACCCAACTCACCCGCCTATAGACTCGACTACATAAAGGATTTTGCTTCGCAAGTCCTTAATGAAAACTAGGGGCTTGTTGATATTACTAGAAGCCTTTCCGTAAATACTGTTTTACCCGCGATGAAAATACCGAAAGTACTAGTTTGAAGACAGCAACATTGCACGCAGAAAATTCATCTTTATTATATTGATGCTATTCTGGCAAACAATTTCAATAGTCACTCCGAAAATTCAGATCCACGAAGGATTGTGGTAGTTTCGGAAAGCGGCGAACTGTTTTGTAACGGTGGACTCAACAGTAAAACTTTTTAAGCTTATAGCGATGTTACTGAAATGCTACACAGTTACGTGGCTAATTAGCGAAGGCAGTCAGATTAGCCACGTCGTAATAGTACTCCTAAAGCCCCGTACAAAAGAAAAAGTTTTTCTTGACAAGTTTCTTCACGAACTTCCTGCTTGTGCGTATAAAGAGCAAGGTCTCGTTAATTGACGGTCGTATCCGTGTGTAAGTTATGCTGCTAAAAGTCGTGCACGTTCATACCTCAAATTGACGAACGGTTCTGAATTTTTTTCGATAACTGGTGAAAATAACGTTCGCATGGTCTCTACAGGTGACTGCAACACTTGGGGAAGATCTAAAATAAAGTGCAAATAAGATTCGATAAACTTTATTTCAACTGCCGTGGCTACTTTAACTGAAGCTGAGGTTCAAGTGGGTGCGCATTTAAACCAAAGTATACATGAGGTATAAGAGGGAAAAGTAATCGAACATTGACGGAGTTGTAGCAACAATTGCGCTGGTTCGGGAGAACTCGATCATACATAATTAGCTATACGATTGCCACTAGCTCATTCTGCAATGTGCTGATTCTTGACACAAATGTTCAATGGTAGTTTGATAAGCAGGTGTTACATATACAGTTACTTTGCAGCGTATATGCTGAATTGCATAACTGTTTACAATACTTTTCTAATGTATACATTATGTATAGGAAGATATATTACCACAGACTTTCTATATTTAAAACAATCAATTTTTACTTTCCTAATCTGTTTATCCTAGCCCTCCTTGTAGGAGAAAACCGGAGTGCCCAGGGAAAATCTATACGATTTTCGGCAGAGTAGTTGACAAACGTTTTTCACATAAGAAAGCTAAGTCCGCACTGGGACTCGAACCCATTACTTTAGTGGTGTAAGGTGCATATCCTAGCGACTGCACCACTGATATTCAAAATAAATGTCTAAAAAATACCTTTGAATAAAGCGTATTATAATAAACCAGTAAACTCACCATAGGCCATGTCATAAGCAACACACAACTGTTGTCCGGGTTCCACATCGCAAACTGTTTGAAGGCAAACTCCCGAAGGTGTGTTGTATGCGACGATATTATATCCAAGGTGACTTGTGCATCGTTCAAGAGAGTTGAGCCATCTAGATGAGTCGATCGATGTCTTAGGCAAATTCAAACAATAGTCATTGCCTTCTACGTCAGGAATCTGAAATATAACGGAGTTTCCGGTGTATTAGCTACTGTCAAAGTTTCTGTGTTCAAAGCGGAAATTTCGGATAGGCAAATCCTAAGTTTTCAAGGATTTGCTAAAAATATTTAAGGGAAGTAATACAGTACTCAACACTGAATTACTTGAATCTGATATTTCTTCCAAATTTTCCAGAACGTATAGAATTTCCCTGTGAAAAGTTCCTACTTTGATCACAGAAACTTTGATAGTATAAACCAACCTTGAAGCCCGAAACGAAGATGAGAAAAATTTCACTTGACTTAATACTGGAAATCATACAAGGTGCCTTACAAAGAGCAGACCTTTACAAATAGGCCTTTCCGGTGGCAATTATGTTACATTGACCTGGAGGCGAGGTGAAGGGGTCAAACTTAGTATCCTATCCATTCCCTCTATACTGCTAAGATGCTTGTAATCCTCCTTTCTACATTGCTGTGACGTAACAACCGATAAAGTCTATTCAACTAGCTGTTCTTCATGCAATCTCCATTTTAGTTTGATAACTCCTAACATACGACCTAACACACTTGAGATATTAACAAGAACTTCTAACTCGGTAATTTCAAAGGGTTGGGTGAATATAATACTGAATTAATTTCTAAACATTTCTTATGTCTTATAACATCTTGTAGAATACAATCCTTGTGGTTTGCCAGCTTTAAACTAGGGTCTAATAAAGTTAGGAAATCAACGAAAACTTGTGAACAGGGTTCACTACTTTTGCAACCGACCATCTACAACAAGGCATTCCAGATTTTAAAACTTCGCCACTGCGTATTAGTCAGCCGTTGATTACTTGTCATGGATTGTCTATTTGTTCGTGTAGTTTCAAACACTATAAAACTCTGAAGGAAGTATTTTAATTTCTACATGCGTGTCAAACTGAAAAGCAACCTTTAAAGCCAGTTTCCCACTATGCAGAATTTTCCGAGCGGAAAACAAATCTACCAAACTGATTGGCTAGCAATATATTTCGTCGCGAAAAAAGGCTTAAGCGTACCAATGACAACGTAAAATTTATTTTCCGCACAGAGAATTCCGCGTAGTGGAAACGGGCTTAAGGCTGCTTTTTAGTTCTGCCTTTTGGACACCTACACGTAGATAAAAGTTTAAATTCTTCAAAATGCTGTATAGGTTTTAAAAATGCACTAGCCAACATCAAAACACGTAGCTAAGTATTTAAAATTGTAAATTCTAAAACGATTCTTCTGACGGTTCTTCATAAGATAGCTACTATTGCAATGTAAACTTTTCCGTGCATGTAGCTACGTAAATTTCAAATTGCGTAAGTAGAAAGCAGCCTTTAGGCGCTTTCCTGACGTCACACACGTATACCACACGTGACATCAAGTGCTCAAGAGACTACTAATTCTCAGACTCCTCTGAATTCGACCAAAATTTACACTGGGTTCTCTGCACAAGAAACAGAAATACCGAGACTAAAGGCCATGTTACACGGGGCAATTTTTTCTTGCAACTTGCAATGCAATGTTTTCAAAAATAAACATTGCATGTCGTAGTGGCATGTCAGACCGGCTAGCGACCTGCAATGATTCGTTAGAGATGGCAGCTGCGAGGAGTGCTACAAGCCGTATGAAAGGTGTATTGATTGTATTGATTCATCCTGATCGCAGGCTATTCTGCTTTCTGATTGGCCAATTTCGTGAATATTGTGAGACAAGTTGCAGATGCAGATGTTAGACGGTGCAACTTGTCTCGCTGCACTGCGAAAAGTAGAAGCCGGTTCAACTTTCCACGCAACTTGCAATGCAATTTTTCATTGCATTGCAAGTTGCAAACCAGGGGTGTTACACGGTGTAATCTACCTTGCAACTTGCAACGCAAGCCATTGCATTGCAAGTTGTAAAATAAAATTGCACCGTGTAACATGATCTTAAAGTGGTAACAATTTTTGCAAGTAATACAAGCTAATAATACAATAACATGCAAAATTGGAAGACTTCAAAGGCCATATTTTCTACATTTTACAACATTTTACAACCAAACTTTGTATTTTACTCAAGTTAAAATGCTCGTTTGAACAGAGGTAATAAACTCCCACAGATTAATATTTATTCCATAATGCAAATTGTCTATTTTCTCCCAAAAATTTAACCTGAAGACTAGTTAGCATTTTATGACCACTTGCAACAGCTACGCCACAAAATGTTTACCTGCGATATATAAGAGTAATTCAAGACACTTGGATCTACAGTTTGAGCAATGTTTCCAAGAAACGGACCAAATTTTTGACCATGGTACAAATTTTTGGATGCGATAATACCAAAGAATTGCATGCTATCAGGAAGTTCGTATGAAACTGCAAGACAAAGCACAAACTATGATTACACATTGTTGTATGCTGGGAAGCCTGTTTTCCTCTAGCGTTTCTTTTTCGCGCGAAGCGACTTATTTTCTTTGTCTCAGGAGCTTTCAGCTGAAACTAATTAGTTTAGAATCAATTCCATTCAATTTTAACAATACAAAAAATCGCTTCGCGCGAAATCGCTAGTGGAAAACAGGAAAACAGGCTTTGTAGTAGACTTAAAAGGCCGCATTCGAGTTCAAGTAGGCGATCATGTTACACGAGGCAACTCTTTCAAAAATAAATATTGCACGCTACAGAGACAAATTAGGCAACTGCAGGTTGTTAGGTAACCACGGCATTGAAAGTTTTCATTGTAACAGTGCCCCTTTGCAATAAATAACCATTCCTTTTACACAAAGAAAACTTTACAGTGCATGCTTTACAACACGATATAACTGGCTAAGTATATGCAAAGGATAGCGACTGCATGCCAAGTGAAAGAGATGTATCTCTATAAGCATCTAATCCTTTAATCTCCTTCAGTTCTCCTTATGACGAACAAATACATCTGGCGTTAGCCAGAGCAAGACAACAAAGTAGACGCTATTTCTTGAAAGATAATCTATTAACCATTGAATGCACAGGAGTTCTTCCAACGACTCTGAGTAAAGTCATCTGGCGTTAGCCAGAGTAAAAAAATTACGCGAACGTTACACAATAAAGAGTTGAATGAAGCTATGACTAAAAACCGTACTTAATGCTAGTACAGCTTGTCTATGCATCTCGTGCCATGCTATAATTTAATTGTACTTTCTGTCCTAAATCAATCTTAAGAAACAGGTTAGAACTGTTCATCACACAGGTAACGTGACATCCAGAATTTGAAAACCGTCACAGACTGCATATCTCCGCCAATACGTCTTGACAGGCCATGATTATGCTATTAGTACACTATATCTACTTCGGTGTCCTACTTTGCCTAACGCCAGACTCGAAAATGAGGAAACTCATTTCCCCCACATGTGTTTTTGTAACTCTTTTCCCGACCACGATTAGAAGCGAGCGATTCAATACCATACTCGTACAGTATCAGACAGACAGGATAGGATGGATGCGAGAAGCTAATCATCCTTCTGACTGGTGACAAAATTACGGAGCATACAAATCTACGGACTCGTGACGAGATATAAGATCAAAAGGCGCTAGAAGCTGCCACCACCAAAACAATTCAGGCCAGGGATCAGTGGACTACAGCTATAGCTAAGTTGTTGGCAATGGATGATAAACAATTATTGGATGAGGCTGAGCATGAATTATTCAGACTGTGGTCAACGTTATCGGTCGAAGCGAAGCTGAGGCAGATAGAATTGACCGAGGTCTGAATAATTCTTGATATCATGCAAAAGCTGAATCCATAAATTGTTTTATAGTACATTTAAAGACATCAGACACGTACAAAACGATTAAACGAAGTCTCTTAATTTTTCTTTTATTTTCACACGCTTTCAGGTTCGAGTTGTTGCCGTGCCAGGGCCTGGGCACAACAGAGTTCAATAATTATTTTTTCGGATGCAAGTTCAATTCAAAAAAAACAATTACTAGAAGCCGGAAGCTGAGCACGTCAGCAGCTGAAATTACGTAATAAACACTGAATATTGAGAATCAGCCGGTGCTTTCGGATCACTCAGAGAAGTGAATATAAGCTAAATGTACAATAATTTCTATTATAGACAAAATTTTGATCAAAGCAAAGTCATTACCACAGCTGAAAAGAGCATCTTACATTCGGCGAAATTCCAAAGTTTGGTAGCAAAATGTTATGAAATGAGAAAAGTTGTGTCCAGCAATGATTGTAAACTTTGTATAACGCGTGGATATGCTACCTTTCGCCTCAAAAATGGCAGCAAACTAATGGGTAATACAAAACCATACATACAAAATTCCTACAATTCGCCAAACTATATATTTTGCACCATACAGCATTTCGTCACCACACTTTGCAATTGCAATGAGTCCAAAATACTTTTCCAGCTGCGGTGACGAATTTTTATCTTTGCATCTACATTAAAATTTAGTCTACCGCGTCAAATAACTTGTAATTAGAATATTACACGCAGCATAGTAAATAATTGATAACAGTCAAGGGCAAGTACGTAACAATTAATGCCTATACGCATTGAGTTGACATGTTTTTCCTTCGAACGCAAAATATGTAAAGTCTTCGTATAGATTAGCTAAAATAGTAAAATACGTTCTTCCTATGTACGTAAAATTCAGTGGAATGAACGCCCTTCGACGCCCAAAGAAAACTATGTTCTTTCCTTGTAAAACAGTAATAAATGTATCTACAACCATGTAAGAGTAGTTGATTATTAGTGCAGTGTTAGTGTCGAGTAGAGGGGTAAAACGAATGTAGGAACTGAATGTAATAAACTTCTACTAATTTTTCTGGTTGTTGTTGATAATCGATTGCAGCATACATTCCTAAAGGTTAAGTGAGCATGGACGACGTGTATTACGAGGTTTCCACGAGATAGAGTGAAAATTGACCGCTGACTTTATTGAGGAAAGAAAACTGGAGAGCTCAGCGAGAAACCTTCGAAGCACAAGAAAGATCACCCTAAATTTGATTACTTGGTCAATTCTGAAAGAAAAAGTAATTTATGCACGACAGTTTCCGTAGCACTAACCTAGCCCAACATAACGCAACGTAACTTCGCTATACAGCGCAAATGTAACGACTGTAGCAGTTTCCATCGTTTCAACGACATTATTTTGTGCTAGTGCTGATGAAATAAATAAGGACACTACGTTTCAATGCGACACAGTTAAAGTAGACAGTTTGAATCATATACGCCGTGCTTTCTATTCAAAAGCAGCCAGATGAGTACAAAAGAAAGAAGCGCTTATTAGCCATAGGCGCTACTTAGAGAATTCATGATAATAGTAAGTCAGACGTACTGTACTATTTGTTCAAAAAAACGCCTTCTTCAATTAAACGCTACTCTCAAAAAAACACCACCCTCGACTAATCACAATTCTC